>JAAGEH010000032.1:35508604-35730640 GCA_011751065.1 Lasiurus cinereus
TCCACTAGAGGAAGGCTCCCGCCTGGCCCCCCAATATCGCCAAATTTATGCTTTCTAGTCTCTCATTTCGTTTGCGTGCGGCCTCCTTCAGAACCCGAACCCTGACCCGGGAACCCTGAACCACACGGGACGTGGAAAGAGGTTCCCACAGTGACACTGTCTTCATTTGTGCTAAGAGGCTAGTAATTTAGTCAACTTTGTTTTTGCATATCAGTGCAAATGTCAACAGAGAAGAGAAGGCAAATGCAAGACAGGATACCATAGAAAAATTATAAGAAGACAATCTATTTTTACAGATCCAAAAAGTATCTCAAAAAAAGAACAAACCCAAAAACCTCAGAGCATCACAGTGCTTCAATAAAATGTCAGCTGAAACTTAGAAATAAAGATCTGGAATTTGAACTCTTCCAAAATGAAAACTTCTCAAGATTGTAATAAAATAGAATTGGAAAAATATAAGCAATTCTACCAAGAAGAATTAGAAGGTAGAAAGTCATTGGTGAATAAACTAAACAAGACTAATGAGAGGGTAGCTGAGGTCAGCACCAAACTTCCCTTGAAACTTTCATTAAGATCCTGGGTCCCCCAGAGCCACTAGTCTGCGCTGGAGCTCAGAGGAAGGCGGGACCTTATAGGTTTGGGTTCCTTCAAAAGGAACTTTTATTTCCAGCAGCCTCGGTATTACTCAGCCTCAATCCCCAATGTTTTTTAGAGCCCATAGTTACCATGACTTCTCTTCCCAGTTCTGGGACCCTGGGCTGGGGGTCTGATGTGGGACTGGGGCCTCTTGCTCCTCATGGGCTGCCTCTGCAGAGATGCTCTCTCTCCCAATTAAAAAAGCAACACACATGGGTGTTGGACCAACCCATTCCAAGCCTTCACCCCTCCTCCTAGTCTCCAGGTGCTTTTTAAAAAAATATTTTTATAAATTTCAGAGAAGAAGAGGGAAGACAGAGAAAAAAAATCAATGATGAGACTCATTGATTGGCTGACTCCCGTATACCCCTATTGGGGATTGAGCCCACAACTCAGGCATGTGTTTTAGCTAGGAATCAACCCATAACCGCTTGGTCCTTGGGACTACCAATCAACTGAGCCACCACAGCCAGGCCCTCTATGTGCTTTTTAATTTACTTCTCTTCTCATAGGACTTCCATTTAGCCAGCTTTTAGGTGGGTTTGAATGATGGTTATTTTTCTTTTTGTTTTTTTATTTAATAAATCTTTATTGTTCACATTATTATAATTGTTCCTCTTTTTCCCATAGTTCCCCTTTATCCGGCTCCCATCCCTGCCTCTGCCCTTACCTCCTCTGGCATTGTCCTCATCCATTGATGTATGATTTTTGTCCCCTCATTCTGTTATATTCATCAGTTTATTTTGTTCCGATGAATTTTTAATTCACTTTGATTTTTAGATTCATGTGTAGATAGGTATGTATTGGTTATTTATAATTTTAATATTTACCTTTTTCTTCTTCCTCTCATATAATATTGGTTTGGGTTTGAAGAACTCTTTAGTTTTTTCTTATCTGTGAAGCTCTTTATCTGCCCTTCAATTCTGAATGATAGCTTTGCTGGGTAGAGTAAACTTGGTTGTAGGTTCTTGCTATTCATCACTTTGAATATTTCTTGCCACTCCCATCTAGCCTGCATAGTTTCTGTTGAGAAATCAGCTGACAGTCATATGGCTGGACCCTTGTAGGTAATTAACTGTTTTTCACTTGCTGCTTTTAATATTCTCTCTTTGTCTTTTGCTCTTGGTATTTTAATTATGATGTGTCTTGGTGTGGTCCTCTTTGGATTCCTTTTGTTTGGGGTTCTGTGTGCTTCCTGGACTTGTAAGTCTATTTCTTTCATCAGGTAAGGGGAGTTTTCAGTCATTATTTCTTCAAATAGGTTTTTAATATCTTGCTCTCTCTTCTTCTGGCACCCCCATAATTTGGATGTTGATACACTTAAGGTTGTCCCAAAGGCTCTTTACAATGTATCTTCAAATTTTTGGATTTTTTTTTTCTAGTTGAGTGTTTTTTGCTTCTTTATATTTCAAAACTTTGACTTGATTCTTGTGTTCCTCTAGTCTGCTGTTAGGTCTCTATATTTTTTATTTCTGTCAGTGTATGTTAAATTTCTAGTTGGTCCTTTTTCATCTCCTCTTGGGTCTCGCTAAATTTATCAACCTTTTCTAAAAAATTCTTGAAAAACCTTATAACCATGGTTTTCAACTCTATATCCCATCGATTGCTTTCCTCCATTCCTTTCATTTGTGATGTTTATCTCCACATTTTAGCTGCTACCCTGATTTGGTAGAGTAGCTTTCTGTGCTATATGTCCTATAGGGCCCAGTGTCTCAGCCTCCCCAGTTACCTGAGGTGGACACTCTTGGTGCACCCCTTTCTGGACTGTGTGTACAATCTTGTTGTAGTTAATTCTTGATTGTTGTTGGTATCACTGTGGGGAATTGACTTCCAGGATAATTGGCTGTGAGGATCAGCTGTGTCTACACTGGGAGAACTTCTTTGCTGGAGTCAGCCTTAAAACTTGCAAGATTGCAACAGCCTCTGTGCTCAACTTAGATGTGATGGAGTCTCATATGACAGCCTTGGCTTCCTGTCAGCCCTGCCCTACACGGCATCCCCTGGCTCTCAGTGCCCCTGGGTAATTGCTGCAGCCATCTCTGCAAATACGCGCACGCTTCCAGACCTCTGCCTTTCTGACTCCCGAGTTTCTGTGCACTCTAGAGACCCGTATGAGTCTGGGTCCCCAGGGTCTCGCCCAAAACTGGGGTTCAGTGCAGTCGAATCTGGATATCAGTGCAGTGAGGACGTTCTGTTTTCCTTCCACTAGAGAAAGCCCAAGGCACAGTCAGCAGTCAGTCCTCCTTGTGCGCACCTCCAGACATCTGCTTTTCGCAGCTCCTCTAAGTTTCTGTGCACTCCTCCCTTTTCACAACAGTCAAGACTCCCCCAGTATGAGTCTCGCCCGAAACTGGGGTTCAGTGCAGTCAGAAGTGAAGTTCGGTGCAGTCGGGATTTTTCATTGCCCTCCCAGTAGAGGAAGCCAGCCAGACCCACTGTGGCCAGTCCTCTCCACGCATATGTCTCCATACTTCAGCTTTTTACAGTTCCTCTGCATCTTCGTGAGCCCTTCTCTTTCCTTCTAGTTGTACAATTTCCACTCAGGCAACTTTCCTGTGGTTCTGGATGATGTCCGTTCTGTCTTTTAGTTGTAACTTTGAAATTGTTGTGCGAGGCAGTAGTTTAGGTATTCACCTATACCGCCATCTTGGTTTCTCCATGTTATTTTATTTTTGTTTGCTTTTGTGTTTTTTTTTTAATATTTTTTATTGGTTATTTAGAGGAAGAAGGAGAGATAGAAACATCAATGAGAGAGCAACAACATTGATTTAATCTGCAACCTAGGTATGTGACCTGACTAGAAACAGAACCAGTGACCTGTTGGTACATGGGTCAATGCTCAATGACTGAAAAACACCAGCGAGATGCTACATGTTATTTTAAATGAACTAATAAATGTTTTAAACTTCTCCATTTTAATTTTTGAGATAGTTAATACTGATAGATATAATTCACCTAAAGAAAACTTCTCTGACATTCTCAATAATTTTGAGTATATGGAGGGGGGGGGGAATGGAAGCAGAATAGAAGGGCGTATCCACTTCTCCCTAAGTAGACAGACAGAACAGGTGAGAGTCACACTGGGAGTGTTTGTTGGTGAGTTAAGGGACAGCTATACTCCAGGAGAAAGTGGGGGACTGCTGGATATGGCTGCCTTGACCAGGAAGCCCCCACTGCTGCTGTGTTTTTCTCCTGGAGACACCAGCACAGAGGCAGAGACCGCAACATGTTGAAGGGGACAGTGGATGTTTACAGAGGCCTGAAAACCCACAACCGCAGCACCCACCAAACAGCTGCGAACCACAGAAAAGTGGTCCCCATTTGGCGCAAAAACTCGGATTCAGAGTAGCTCTACACTCCATACAGAAAAGTCAGATTTCGTCTGAGATAAGGAGAGAGAACTACATAACCAGACACCAGGAAAAGAGACCATGGGAAGACAAAAAAAAAAAAAAAACAACCCCCCAAAAAAAAAAAAAAAAACATTTCACAAAAAAAAAAAAAAAAAAAAAAAACTAGAGGTAAACAACCTACCAGAGAAAGAATTCAGATAAACAGTCATAAGGTGGCTGGAAAGAATGGAAGACAAATTCGACAATGTGAGTAAGAACCAACAGGAAATGAAGAAGAACCAAGAAGAAATGAAAATGACATCACTGCTATAAAGAATTCAATAGAAAGCAACAAGAGTAGGCTAGAAGAAGCAGAGGCCTGCATCAGTGAGCTAAAACAAAAGGTAGAAAAAAAATACCCAAGTAGAGCAGCTTCTAGATAAAATAAAAATAAAAAGCAGGAAAACGGCCAATGGGAACTTTGAGACAACACAAAACAAAACAACATCTGCATGATACAGGTTCCAGAAGGAGAGGAAACTGAGCAAGGAATAGAAAACCTCATTGAAGAAATAATGACAGAGAATTTCCCTGATAAAAATTTAAAAAACCCACACAAACCAAGAAGCTCACAAAGTCCCAAGCAAAATGAACCCCAATATACTGACGCCAAGGCACATTATAATTAATGTGCAAACACCAAAAACAAAGTAAGAATCTTAAAAGCAGCCAGAGAGAGGCAGAAATTACCTACAAAGGAACCCCCATCAGACTAGCAACTGATTTCTCAACAGAAACTCATCAGGGCAGAAGGGAATGGAAAGAAATATAGTGGTACCTTGAGATACGAGTTTAATTCGTTCCGTAACCTTGCTCGTATATCAAGTTGCTCATATCTCAAAGCAAATTTCCCCATTGAAATCAATTGAAATGCCGTTAATCCGTTCCAGCCCCCAAAATGCCACCCCAGTTGTTCTTGTTACGTGTTTTTGAATAAGAAAAATGTATTTATAAATGACAAATATTGTATAAAAACATAATGAAAAAGAATATAAAGGAATAAACTGGTTTTACAAAGTGTATTTACCTACTCGTTACACTCTTAATGCTACACTTTATCCCTAAACTGAATGTAACTTAACTAATCTTCACTGAACTTAATTGCTACTGGTCTTTGCATTTTTGGCCGATTTCAAAAAAAACGTGTCCAACGAGGTTTGCCTCTTCCTCCCTTTCAGAATGTTTCTGAAATGGGTAAGGCAAGTTTCATTGAACAGCTCCGATGCACGACCAGTAGCAACTTTTTTGGGGTGTTTCTTTTCCACAAAGTGTGACACCCTCTCCCACATTCCTAAGATCTCCTTTATCTCACTTGTAGAGATCTCCTCCACCTCTGGCTCCTCCTCGAAACCAATTTCTTGGAGAACCTCCGCATGTTGCTGAGACTGCAACTCTTGTAACTCCTCCATGATGAGTTCCAGAGAGTGCTCCTTGACGAGCTCATTCACGTCTCTCTCATCCACCTCCAAGCCCATGGATTTTCCCAGAGACACTATCTCCTCCTCCACTGGCACCTCGGGTTCAAATCCTTCGAAGGTCCTTTCGGCTACGGCCTCAGGCCACAGCTTCTTCCATGCAGAGGTCAAAGTCCTCGTTGTAACACCCAGCCAAACCTGATCAATAATTCTGAGGTATATCACGATGTTAAAGTGGTTCTTCCAGAACTCTGGAAGGGGGAGGTTTGTGTTCTCCGTCACCTCAAAGCAGCGCCGGAACAGGTGCTTGATGTACAGCTTTTTAAAATTAGAAATCACCTCCTGATCCATGGGCTGCAGGATAGGAGCAGTGTTGGGAGGTAGGTAGACAACCTTTATAAACTTGAACTCTTTGAGGAGTTCATCTTCGAGGTTCGGTGGGTGAGCAGGAGCATTGTTGAAGACGAGGAGGGCTTGCATGGTTAGGTTGTTTTCCTGTAGATATTTCTTCACAAAAGGGCCAAAAACCAGGTTTACCCACTCCACAAAGAACCGCCTGGTGACCCATGCCTTCGGGTTTGCCCTCCACATAACTTGCAGTTTATCTTTTAAAATCTTATGTGACTTAAAGACTCTGGGGTTTTCCGAATGGTAGACGAGCAGAGGCTTGATCTTGCAGTCGCCACTCGCATTGGCGCACAGTGCGAGAGTTAGCCTATCCTTCATGGGTTTGTGGCCTGGCATCGCCTTCTCCTCTGCCGTTATAGAAGTCCTATTTGGCATCTTCTTCCAGAAAAGCCCTGTCTCGTCACAGTTGAAGACTTGGTGGGGGATATATCCTTTGGCTTCTATCAGTTCAGAAAAAGTTTTGAGGTAATCCTTAGCTGCCTTCACATCCGAACTTGCTGCCTCACCATGCCTGACGATGGAGTGAATGCCGGACCTTTTCCTGAAGTTATCAAACCAGCCTCTATTGGCTTTAAATGAGTCTTTCGATGCTTCGTCCATGGAAGTGCGCGGGGTCTGCTCCAGCAAATCACTGTAAATTGCTCGCGCCTTCTCGCATATGATGCTCTGTGTTAAGGTATCTCCTTTAAGCTGCTTCTCCGTCACCCACACCATCAGTAGATCCTCCATCTTTTCATGGAGAGAGCTATGGAACTTAGCACTGCTACTCTGAGTTGTTCTAAGTCCATGTATTCTTCTCAATTCTTCCCAATTACGCCAGGGCAGGTCCTTCTTGAACCCTGACCATGTACTAACTGTTGGGATCCTGGTCCAACAAGTATCAAAAACACAGGTTCATTCTTTTTTTTTTTTAATATATTTTATTGATTTTTCACAGAGAGGAAGGGAGAGGGATAGAAAGTCAGAAATATCAATGAGAGAGAGACATCGATCAACCGCCTCCTGCACGCCCCACACTGGAGATGTGCCCGCAAGCAAAGTACATGCCCCCGACCGGAATCGAACCTGGGACCTTTCAGTCCGCAGGCCGACACTCTATCCACTGAGCCAAACCGGTCTCGGCCACAGGTTCATTCTTGGTGGGAGGGCAGAGAAGCCATGAAAGGTTGTGGGTGTTAAGAATGAGTCTTTAGCCGAAATCGGTTTGGCTCAGTGGATAGAGCGTCGCCTGCGTACTGAAAGGTCCCAGGTTCGATTCCGGTCAAGAGCATGTACCTTGGTTGCGGGCACATCTCCAGTAGGGGGTGTACAGGAGGCAGCTGACTGATGTCTCTCTCTCATCGATGTTTCTAACTCTCTCTCCCTCTCCCTTCCTCTCTGTAAAAAATCAAAATATATTTACAAAAAAAAAAAATGAGTCTTTATTGCAGAAGCCTATGTCCATATAGCTGTCAGACAAAACCATTCACAGCAAAGTCCATACAGGCAGGCAGGCACACACCAGCTGGTGAACATGTACATCTTTCCCACAAAAGCAGCATTAATCTCTGCACCCACAGCTATTATCTGAGCAGCTGCACACTGCCCGCTAGACTCACCACCTCACATCATAGCGGTGCCTGAGCTCTCCAGCTCAGCAGCTTCTCCTGTCTCCCCTGCCCAGCACACTGGCTGGTCTCTGTAGCCTCACATAGTAATTACCTCTGAGCTTCTCTCTTCCAGCACACTGGCTGGTTAACCTGGTAGCTCTATCTGAGCTCTCTATGGGTTCTTAGCCTTATTACATGGCAGTACCAGCTCTCAGCTCCTTCTGAGCTCTCTAGCCTCTCCCACACATATAGGTTCTACATTCTCTGTGCTTACCATCTCTGCTTCTTCGAGCTTTCTGCCCAGCTGCTCTCTCCCTGGTCAGTGAGAGCTTATATACATGCTCAAACGAGCTCTAACGAGACATACTTTGCCATCAGCATTTACTACAGAAAGGCATTTCTGTGCAATTCAATTAGGATTCCCAGAGATCTGCATCAAAGGCTAATAAGGGGTTCCTAAGGCTCAGTCTGATGATTCTCAGGCTCAGGGCGGCCTTTGCCATTCTGGCATATTGAGAACAAGGGCTCTATGCTCCCATTGGCCTTGACTATCAGGGGACACTGACATGGTTCCCACAGACACACATCAACTGGATGCTTCCGCCAGGCATCTGGATGGGGGTAAGGGAGGCAGGGAGCGACCCGAAGTCCAGGTATGTGCCCTTGTCCAGGAATTGAACCCCAGACCCTTTAGTGCACAGGTCAGTACTCTAACCACTGAGCAATACTTGCCAGGGCCCCTTTTCATTTAGATCAGTGGTTCTCAACCTTCCTAATGCCGTGACCCTTTAATACAGCTCCTCATGTGGTGGTGACCCCCAACCATAAAATTATTTCCATTGCTACTTCATTACTGTAATTTTGCTACTGTTATGAACTGTAATGTAAATATCTGATATGCAGGATGTATTTTCATTGTTACAAATTGAACATAATTAAAGCATAGTGATTAATCACAAAAATATATAATTATATATTGTGAAATATTTATTTCTAATTACAAATAAATGAAATTTTGTCTTGAATCATGGTGTAGCATGGGTAACAGTCTTCATATGACAACAGTAAACTACATTGCTACACTTTGTTACACCGAGAAGCGGTCTGTTGGTTCCTAAGACCATGGGAAATAGGTGTTTTCCGCTGGTCTTAGGCAACCCCTGTGAAAGGGTCGTTCGACCACCAAAGGGGTCATGACCCACAGGTTGAGAACCGCTGATTTAGATGATGGTTTCTTGGTTTCTTTTGCTGGGCAGAAGCTTTTCAGTTTAATGCAGTTCCATTTATTTTTTCCTTTGTTTCTCTTGCCCTAGATGTATTAGTGAAAATTCTGCTTCACAGGATGTCTTGAGATTTTGCTGCCTTATGTTGTCTTCTCGAATTTTTATGGTTTCACAGCTTATACTCAAGTCTTTTATCCACTTTGAGTGTATTCTTGTTTATGGTATAAGTTAGTGGTCTAGTTTCATTTTTTTGCATGTGCCTGTCAAATTTTCCCAACACCATTTGTTGAAGAGAATCAAAGATTTCCCTGCCTCTCCTCCCACTTACCAGAGGAAACTGAAGAATTCAAAAATAAACTAATGAAAACATGGGAATTGAAGGGCTGGAAGTGAGAAATAAACTACTAAAAACCATCAGAATTGTCACTTTGGACATAATCTGATTCAAATTCATCCTTTTATAGAGGATAAAATAAGGTGGTGAAAATATAGAATGAGGAACAGAACCAAGTTTCCACCCTGCTTGTACAGTTCATGTAAACCTTTGAGAGCTTTATGTGCTAAGCATTGGGCAGGCACTGGAGGAGATACAGAAATATACAAGAAAAGCATAGACTTTCTTTCTTAGAGAACAGCATCAAACATCAAACAGGCATAATGAGTGTTACAGAGGAAATATACAGGATTCCATGGGAGTCCTTAGGGCAGTGGTCAGCAAACTCATTAGTCAACAGAGTCAAATATCAACAGTAGAACATTGAAATTTCTTTTGAGAGACAAATTTTTTCAACTTAAACTTCTTCAAAATAGACTCGCCCAGGTCATGGTGTTCTGTGGAAGAGCCACACTCAAGAGGCCAAAGAACCATATGTGGCTCATGAGCCACAGTTTGCATACTACTTACTGTCTTAGGGCATATACCTTGGTTGCAGTTCCTCCCCAGATCACAACCAATGTGTTTCTTTCACATCAGTAATTCTGTCTTTCCCTCTCTTTTCCACTCTCTCTAAAAATCAATGGGCCTAAACCGGTTTGGCTCAGTGGACAGAGGACTGAAAGGTTCCAGGTTCGATTCCAGTAAAGGGCATGTACCTTGGTTGCAGGCACATCCCCAGTAGGGGGCGTGCAGGAGGCAGCTGATCAATGTTTCTAACTCTCTATCCCTCTCCCTTCCTCTCTGTAAAAAAAAGTCAATAAAAACATATTTTAAAAAAATAAAAATCAATGGGAAAATATCCTCGGATAAGGATTTAAAAAATAAATAAATAAAAATGAAAGAGCAATTGTAAAAGTTCTACCATTTCCAATCTGTTCTAATCTCCTCAATCACTTTGTCTATCTTTACCTGAATCTAGTGTAGAAAACAAAATGTTCTAAAACATTTTGTTTTGTTAACTTCTAATTGTTTTACAAATTTTCTAATCAAAGTAAAGCTGAATCAGAATAGAAAAAAACACGCAAGGATACACAGAAAGAAAAAGGGTCCACTGAGCTCAGGGAAAAATTAGCCTATGATTCCTATAATTCAACACTTCAAGTGCCAAAGCAACCATCCCCAAAATTACACACATACCAGATCCTATATTTGCCATTTGAAATTCAGAAGAAAAAATGGTAAAATAGTTGTCAGGTTCCCGGACATGCCCAATGAGAGTCTACCCCATGACATTTCTAAACATAGTATGAGTTCTAGACTCATTTACAGCTGGACGCAATGTGGTATACAAAGAGCACAGCTGTGGAACCTGTGGAACCTGTCAGAGCAGGGCAGAAATCTCAGCTGCCAATTACTATCTGATCCAACAAAATTCCTTTAACTTGTTTGAGTCCTAATTTCCAGATCTTTAAGAAAATATTGTATATCATAGAGAGGTTTACAAGAAGTAAAGATACTACAAATCTACCAGCAGCATCTAATGATAAAATATTCAATAAATAGAAGTATGCATATTACCCTCATCCCTTCTCTATTACCATCTTTTTTTATCCCCTATCCTGCAGTAAGCATTCTAACTCAGTATTCATTAAATAGAACTTAGAATACAAAATCAGAAAATCTGAATTATCTCTTATGAGATATGGAACTTTAGATTAAATATTGAATTTCTCTGAACCTTAAATTGCTCATGATAAATAAGTACCCTAATAATTGACTTAATTTATAAATTGGTATAAAATGTTTAGTACAGTAATTTTAGTTTTTACCTATCCCCAAGTGTTCCTGCTCAAAAATACCTCCTCCAAGATCAAGTATGCATAATGAGCAAATTAGCATAAACTAGTGTTATAGGAGGAAGAAATAAACTACTAAGTAGTTCACTGATGAAATCCCTTTTATATTCCCAAACTTTAGGATATACTTGTTAACCTAAATAAAATTCATTTATTGAAGGAAATCCAAGCCAAAATTTTAAATTAAGATGTTTCTGTCCTTACCCAGCATAGCAATTTGCATTGAGAAACTTTTCTTAAGCAGTCTCTACTCGTTTTCGCTTAGCTCACTTCCTCGTCCCCCAAAATAGTTTCCATGATAAAGGCAGTGTGGACCCTAAAGTAGAGCAAAAAGAACTGTCTAGATAACTGTCTTCAAGTTGAAGAGTAATTGTCCTTGACATAATCTACTAAAAAAAAATTCAAACTGGTCAAAAGATGGAAAAAAGGCAAAGATTTTTCTTTGTCTCTCTATAAAAAACAACTTCCTATTTTAAATATTATTTCCCTGAAACAATTTCAAAAATCCTGTCCTATTTGAGAGAATGTACTTTTTGGGCAAGTTTTGCTATTAATAATACAATTTAATAATTAAAGTAAATAGAAAACAAAAAAAACTAATGAAAAACTCAAGGCCTCGACCACACTACAGCCAAAAGAACCTGTCAACGAAACACCTTAGTCTAGCCTTAGCTGGTTTTGCTTAGTGGATAGAGCATCAGAATGCCAACTGAAGAATCCCAGGTTCTATTCAGGTCAAAAGCACATGCCTGGGTTGTGGGCTTGATCCCTGGTGGGAGGCATGCAGGAAGACAGCCGATCAGTGATTTTCTCTCATCATTGATGTTTCTATATATCTCTCTCTCCCTTGCTCTCTGAAATTAATAAAAATCTATTTTTAAAAAAAATACTTTGGTCTAACTGGACTGTACTTCCAAACTGTAGGAAAACAACAAAATGAAAACTGAATTCTCAGGATAAAAATCACCTAGGCAGTAATTTAACTAACCTTAATTAAATTCTCAAAACATAAGTAACCACATACTGTCCCTGAGAGTTTATATAGGGTGTTGATTAAACCCAACCAGATATACAAAGGATACAGAAAGATCTCAAAAGACATTCAAATGAGTATTTTTAATTCTTTGTTCCCTATACATAGCACCAAAGTTAGCAGTACAACAGCTCACAAATCAGCTACCACATCAACTTCCACAAAATCTTAATCATCTTCTAAGCCTGTCTGAACCTCAGGATGGCACCTAATGCCTTATGCAGTCCAAAGTTTAAAAGCTACTAAAATAAACACCTCTTTCCCCCAGTGAGATCAAAATACCTCACTGATATAAAGTTTAGGACCACAAAAAAGAAAATTGGAGCCCTAACCAGTTTGGCTCAGTGGATAGAGCGTTGGTCTGCGGACTGAAAGGTCCCAGGTTCGATTCCGGTCAAGGGGATGTACCTTGGTTGCTTGCACATCCCCAATAGGAGGTATGCAGGAGGCAGCTGATCAAAGTTTCTCTCTCATCAATGTTTTTAACTATCCCTCTCCCTTCCTCTCTGTAAAAAAAAAAAAAATCAATAAAATATATTTAAATTTTAAAAAAAGGAATTGGAGCCACTGATGGTGGCTCTTGGTACTATGATACCAATAGTAGTAGCATGTTTAAAAGAGGCTACGTGAGGAATAATATGGCTTATCCTAATTAGGGATATTACCAATAAGTCTAAAAGTGCTTCAAAGTTACATGATGGTAGCAGGAGAGGAAAAGAAATTCGGTCAGGTAGCGGGGGAAAAAAAGCTTTACAGCAGACAACTACCTGGAAAAGAAATAGTCACCAGACAAGTTAAAACATGTTTGTATTTGCCAATACTTAGCAGTTACCACATCATATATTTGTCAGACTTCCCAACATGCAAAACAAAACAAAACAAAACAGCCACCTTTGTGAAGAACTTATCTTCTGACTTCTACAAAGAAATTACTTCTTTAATGGGGGCAGTTTAACTTCCTGCCCTCTTCCTTTGACTCAATCAAATTCTTAAAACCTTCAGCAAACTGAGAATCACCTCAATTTGAAGGCTTTTCATGTTAAGTTGAATAAAAGTCATTGCAATATCAATAAACTATAAGATCACTTTTCTATTTGAAAACTATATCCACACTTTTAGATTTTAGAGTATTTTAAAAAGGCTAAATATAGTTTGTAAAAACAAGAAATACAGTAGGATGTGGCAGCCATTCAAAAAGTTTATCAGTAAAATTTCTCAAGTAAAAGTTTTAAAAAAATTGTGAGATAAATTCCTAATAGTCTTACTGAAGATACAATGTTACTAATATGGAAACTGAGAAATATTCAAAATATTCTGAAAACAGAATCTCCTTCTAAAAATAAGGAGGAAAAGCATTTGCCAACATAGAAACTACTGGTTCTTAAAAATGATAATCACGTGGGAGGCTTTCTATAAATACTTTAGTTCAGAATTGCAATAATCCTAATCTTTTAAAGTATATTTTGGTCTTGCCTTATCACTAACAAGCAAATTTTTGGTGCCATAATATTGACACAAAGTGTTCTGCTTTTTTTTACTTCAACTAAAAAATGTGGTTTTTAGAAGATCTACAAACCAAACTACCACACCGTAATTCACTTTGAATCATTAAAATAAAAACAAACAAGTATCTGTCATAGTTAAGGCCTCCAAATTTTCTCATAAATCTAAAATAACTAATACCGTATGTTCTAAAACTGCATATGTATGGTAATCAATTTTGAGGCATATTATATACATTTACTTAAGTTGGAAAGAGAGAAACCTTCAGGAAATAAGCAACCGGCGATTACACCATTCTACTTTAAGTTATTATCAAGAACTTTTGGGGAAGGGGGTATTAAGACATTTTCCAAGTAGTTAAAAATCATTTGTGTTTTATAATAATGATGGCCCTAACAACCTCTGGACATACATTATGGTGGGGCGGAAGTGAAAATGTGGTGAGGGGGTAAAGCCCGACTTGAAAATGGACAAGCAGACAGATGCAAACCTTCAATTAAAGGAATTTTGAGATGAACTTCTCTTAAACACCCTCACTCATTTCCCACTTGCTTCCTCCTCTCCTGGGGGAGGTCTGTGTAATTGTGACTCATGACAAATTTTTTAAATAAGTAAATAAAAGACACACCCTCTGGGTTGAACTGACATAATCGCCCCCACGGCACCCCTCCCCAGACACACACACACACCCCGCTTTTCCTCTCACTTCTGCTGCTCCTCCCTGCGCCAACTCCCAGCCTTTTCCTCTCCCCACTCACTCCGTCCTGGACCCCTCTGGGCGCGGAGGCAAGGAGGCTGCAGCTGGGGCTCCGGACACAAGCCCGGCGCAGAGCAGGCTGCCGGCCTGGGGCCAGCGCGACTCGGGCAGTAGGGGTCCGGGCCGCGGCGGGTTCCCCCCGCCCTCGCCTCTTTTCTCTCTCCCCTCCTATGGGTTTCAACCAACTCAGCCACTTCCTGTATCGCAGCCCGACTCCCTCAGCCCGACCACTTGCCCCGACTGGGGCTTGCGGCTAGGACCGAGGCGGCCGCGGAGGTCCAGACAGCTTCCCACCCCGCCCAGTGTGGGCTGGACGCTCGGCGGCAGCGGCGGGTCCTCGGCCCGCCCGGCCAGCGATGCCGCGCCGCGCCGCGCCTCACCTGTATGTAGTTGTTCTCACAGTAGTCCGCCACCCGGGTCAGGTTCTGGTAACTCTCTATCAGCGCCCTCTTGCCAGACGGGATTTCCTCCTCTAGTAACATCTGCAGCTCTGCCATTTTCCAGCCCTCCGCATCGCTTCCGCTCGCGTTAAAGAGACAGGCTGCAAGGTCCGCGGAGGCTCCGAGCACCTCGCAGCCCGGATACAAACCACTTACCCGCCCTCCCGCCCAGTATTGTGGGACTGCACCTCCTCCGCTTCCTCCTTGCTGTCTCCACCCCCTCCACCCACTTCGCGCGACGCCTCCAGCTCATTCTCTCGCGAGCCTTCATCTTGCCCTCCTCCTCCCTCACCACAGGATTTTTTTTTTTCCCTTTGACATGATCTTCTGGGAATTGTAGTTTCCCACAGACTCCCCGTAGAAAGTGCAAGCGTTCTAGAGAGCCTCCGGAAGAGAACACAGACAACCGGGGATTAAGTGGGGGCAGAGGGAAAGTTTAGAGTTTTCTAAAAGCTCCTGAAGGAGACGCCACAGGGTGATTCCAGAGAACAAAATATTTTCCGAGAAGGCTGTGAAACTGCAGAATTTTGAATATGGAACCTACCTCACTCCATACTCCCAAATTTTATCCAGGATATATCATAGGTCTAAATATAAATGTAAAGCTTGGGCAGGCAAAAGTTTCTTAACTAGAATACAATAAGTACTAACAAAAAAAATGGAAAATATTGGTAAATTGCTCTTTAATAAAATGAAAATATAACTTCATTTTTTTTCTGTTGCTGCTATAACAAATTTAGCAACAAGACAAACTAATTTATTCTCTTACAAATTTGGAAATCAGAAGTCTTGGTTGGCTAAAATTAATGTGTAGACAGGGCTTTGTTCCCTCTGGAGGTGCTAAAGAGAATGCATTTCCTTGCCTTCTTCACTTTGTAAAGCCTATATGCATTCCTTAGTTCACAATCCTTTCTTCCATCTGCAAGTCAGCAGCAGAACATCCCATATCTCTCTCTGACTCTGATCATCATCCCACCCTCTTATAAGGACCCTATAATTACATTGGTTTCACCTAGATAACCCAGGATAATCTCCCAATCTCAAAATCCTTAACTTGATTACATCTACAACATCCCTTTTGCCATGTAAAGTAATATACTCACAGATTCCAGGACTAAGGACATGGACATCTTTGGAGGGCCAATAGACAGCCTACTATAGCCATTATTAAAATTAAAACATTTTGTTCATTAAAGGACACTATTAAGAAACTAAATGGAACCCTGGCCAGAGTAGCTCAGTTGGTTGGAACAGTGGCCCGTACTACGAAAGGTGGCTGATTCAATTCCTGCTCAGAGCACTTACCAGATTTCAAGTTTGATCCGAGGTCTGGCATGTGTGGGAGGCAGCCAAACAATGTTTCTCTCTCTCTCTGAAATCAATTGAAAAATAAATAAAAAGATAAGCCATAATACATACACTTGAAAGAGGATGCATTACAGAATATACACATTTTTAAGAAACCGAGATAGCAGCATAGGTAAACACCTGAAATTGCTGCCTTGCACCACCACTGCAAAACTACAACTAAAGGAGAAAATGTACATCATCCAGAACCACAAGAAGGCTGGCAGAGTGGAAATTCTACAACTAGAAGGAAAGAAGCACACTGAGACTCAGAGGAGGTGTGGAAGTAAAGTACAAAGGTACGGAGGCATGTGAGCACAGAAAGGGCTGGCAACTAAGGACATGGTTGTCTTTTTCAATTGCGAAAAACTGGGGACCCAGACTCATACGGGGAGAAACTGAATTGTCTGGCTTTGGGTGGAACTGGAGGACAGCTTTCTCTCAGAGGTGGTGCAGCAATTACCGTGGGACACCAAGACTCTGGGACCTTTTAGGGAAGGGCTGAGGATCAGCCCATAGCTGTTTGCTTCACACTGTTTATTCCCTGAGACCCTGTTCCATCCAATTTACAACCCCCAAGCTGTGCCCAGCAGCTTTTGCATATGAATGGCCTGGCACTTTGCAATCTAAAATTACCTAACAAACTTCAGCTGGGTCAAAGCACCAGAACTTCTAAAAGAAAACCCAAGGCCTAAGGCCCCACAGCAGCTTGCCTTGCTTCACAGCTGGGCTTCATCTGGGCATCTCCAAACCCCAATTAAAAAAGAGGAATCTGCAGATCTCTCCAAAACACCTGCTGGGTGGCCTCAGGCAGAGGTTAAATTAGCACCTCGTTGGAGATCCAAGAGCCAGTGTACCCAATGGTCAGAGTGGGACCATACAGATTACAACTTCTCAGATCCATAAGGGACACACTCAAGGGGCAGACTCGGTGAGCACCAAAACCCCACTGAAGCAAGTCTCACCCCATAAGGGTGTCTCCAACACAGAAGTTCTTCCATCATAGTCACAGCCAATTCTCACAGCCAATTGGCATGGAAGTCATATCCTTCCAGTGATACCAACAATAATCAAGGCTTAACTATAACAAGACTGTGCACACACCCCACAAAGGGGTGCACCAAGAGAGTCCACCTCAGGTAACTGGGGAGGCTGAGCCACTAGGCCCTATAGGACACCTAGCACACAAAGCTACTCTATCAACATAGGGAAGCAGCCAAAATGTAGAGACAAAGAAACATCACAAATGAAAAATTGGAGGAAAGCAAACTACTGGATATAGAGTTCAAAACCATGGTTATAAGGTTTTTCAAGAATCTTCTAGAAACCGCTGATAAATTTAGTGAGATCCTTGAGGATATGAAAAAGGACCAACTAGAAATTAAGCATACACTGACTGAAATAAAGAATAATATACAGAGATCCAACAGCAGACTAGAAGAATGCAAGAATCAAGTCAAAGATTTGAAATACAAAGAAGCAGAAAACACTCAACTGGAAAAACAAAAAGAAAAAAAGAATCCAAAAATGTGAAGATAGTGTAAGGAGCCTCTGGGACAACTTCAAGCATACAAATATCCGAATTATGGAAGTACTAGAAAAAGAGAGAGAGCAAGATACTAAAAACCTATTTGAAGAACGAATGAATGAAAACTTCCCACACCTGGTGAAAGAAATAGACTTACAAGTCCAGGAAGCACACAGAACCCCAAACAAAAGGAATCCAAAGAGGACCACACCAAGACACATTATAATTAAAATGCCAAGAGCAAAAGACAAAGAGAGAATCTTAAAAGCAACAAGAGAAGAACAGTTAGTTACCTACAAGGGAGCACTCATATGATTGTCAGCTGATTTCTCAACAGAAACTATGCAGGCCAGACTGGAGTGGCAAGAATATTCTAAGTGATGAATAACAAGAACCTACAACCAAGATTACCCAGCAAACCTATCACTCAGAATTAAAGGTAAAATAAAGAGCTTCATAGATAAGAAAAAGCTAAAGGAGTTCATCACCACCAAACCAGTATTATATGAAATGCTGAAAGGTATTCTTTTTAAAAAATATATATTTTATTGATTTCTTTACAGAGAGGAAGGGAGAGTGATAGAGAGTTAGAAACATTGATCAGCTGCCTCCTGCACACCCCAGACTGGGATTTGCCCACAACCATAGTACATGCCCTTGACTGGAAAGGCCTGTACAAAGCACAGGAGGTGGGTACTCCTCACCCCAGCAGGGACCCCTTGGGGGATGTCCAACTGCCGGTTTAGGTCTGATCCCTCGCACAATCTGGGACCACTGGCTCCTAACTGCTCACCTGCCTGCCTTCCTTATCACTCCTAACTGCCCTCCTTAGGAGTCCACAGGCTGACACTCTTTCAGTCCACAGGCTGACACTCTATCCACTGAGCCAAACCAGTTTTGGCTGGAAGGTATTCTTTTAGGAGAGGAAGAAGAAGAAAAGAGTAAAGATAAATATTATGAACAACAAATACATATCTATCAACAATTGAATCTAAAAATCAAAGTAAGTTAAAAATCTAATGAACAGAACAAACTGGTGAATATAATAGAATGAGGGGCATAGAAAAGAAGTTGACTGACAATTTCTGGGGGGAAAGGGATGTTGGTGGTACAGGAAGAGACTGAACAAAAATCGTACACCTATGGGTGAGGACAGTGGGAGGGGGATAAGGGCAGAGCGTGGGGTGGGAACCAGGTAGAGGGGAGGTATGGGGGGAAAAAGAGGAACAACTGTAATAATATGAGCAATAAAGATTTATTTTAAAAAATAAAAAAGAATACATATACATTTTTAAATAAGCTCCTCTAAGTCAATTAAAAGATAAAAAATTGAATAAAAAATGGACAAAGGAAGACAACTGTACTTCACAAGAGGCCAAGAAATATATGAAAAGGCATTCAACTCATTACTCATCAAGGATATACAAATTAAAACCATAATAAGATAACAGTACACTCTAAGGATGCAAAGCAAAATTAAAAAGACTACATTGTGTATCCATTAGAATGGCTAAAATTTAAGTCCCAAGAATAGCAAGTGTTAGTTAAATGTGAAAAACTAGACTCAAATACATTACTGGCTACAAACTGCTACAGCCCCACTGGAAAAGTTTATTAATGTTTTATCAAGCCAAACATACAGCTAATATATAACTCAACATCCTATTCGTAAATATTTACTGAGATGTGAAAATTTATATCCTTACAATATCCATTATATAAATGTTTATAATAACTTTACTCATAATCGCAAAAAGCTGGGAACAATGTATATATCCTTTAATATCATGAACAAACTGGTATACCCGAACAATAGAGTACTATTCAGCTATAAAATGCAATAAACTCTACATAAAACAAAGTCATGGATGAATCACAAATGCATTTTGCTTAAATGAAAGAAGCCAGACACCTCACTCCACATCCCAATAAAGGCAGATAATATCCAGTGTTGACAAGAATGTATTGCATCTAACTCACATACATATACATGCAATCACACGCATACACACATACACATACACACAGTAGGGTATATGTATAAGTATCCTAATATATAAAAAGCCAGGGGCCATCATGACCAAAGAAATTTGACGGACGACTGAATAGCGGGCTGCATAGGGCAACCAGGCCTGTGGGGGAGGGGGGAGCAGCTGGGGATCACCAGGCTGGGGGGGGCAGTTGAGGGTAACCAGGATGGCAGAGGGTCAGTTGGGGGTGACCAGGCTGACAAGGGGGGCAATTGATGGTGACCAGGGAGAGTTGGGGGGCAGTTGGGGGCAACCAGGCTGGCAGGAGGGCAGTTGGGGATGACCAGGCTGGCGGGGGTTGGGGGGGCGGGCAGTAAGGGGCAACCAGGCCAGCAGAGGGGAGCAGTTGAGAGTGACCAAGCTGGCAAGGGGGGCAGTAAGAGGCAACAGGATGGTGAGGGGGCATTTGGGGGTAACCAGGCTGGTGGGGGGAGCAGTGTGGGCAAAATCAGGCTGGCAGAGGGAGTAGTAAGGGGCTATCAGGCCAGCGGGGGTGGGGGGGCAGATAGGGGTGATCAGACCAGCATGCAGAGGCAGTAAGGGATAATCAGGCTGGCGGGGGGGGGGCGGGGAGGGCAGTTAGGAGTGATAAGGAAGGCAGGCAGGTGAGCAGTTAGGAGCCAGTGGTCCCAGATTGTGAGAGGGATCAGACCTAAACCGGCAGTTGGACATCCCCCAAGGGGTTCCTGCTGGGCTGAGGGGTACCCACCTCCTGTGCATTTGTACAGGCCTTTAGTACAAATATAAAAGGGCACAATCACTTTGGAAGTATCAATTTAATTTGGGGATACATATTTTTTAAATCCTCACCAGAGGATATTTTTTCCATTGATTTTTAGAGAGTGGAAGAAAGGGAGGAGCAGGGAGAGCAAGAGAACAAGAGTGAAAGCAAGAAAGCGAGAGAGGAACATTGAGGTGAGAGACACATAGATTGTTTTCCTTCCAAACATGTCCCAAACAGGGCTGGAAATCAAACTAAAACTGAGGTAAATGCCCTTGACTAAGAATCAAACTCACAACTCTTTGTTCCACAAAGGCTGACACTCCAACCATTGAGCAACAAGCCAGGGTTGGCAGTTCATATTACATTGATTTTAGAAAGAGTGATGGGAAGATGAGAAATAGAGAGAGAGAGAGAGAGAGAGAGAGAGAGAGAGAGAGAGAGAGAGATACAACCATTGGTTGCCTCCCACACATGCGCTGACCAGGTCCTGGGATCCAGCTGCAATCAAGGTACTGGTATGTGCCCTTGAATGGAATTGAATCCAGGACCCTTCAGTCCTCAAGCCAATAATCTCTCCAAAATGGCCTAGAACATCTGTGCTATTTCTGTAATATCTGAATTCTTTGTCATGTGTAGCCACCAAAATACCTACTCAGTTACTTTAATAGTAAGCAAATATTAGATGGAGATTACCTTTAATTCTTTCCACAAAGAAGTGTCCTAGCCTTTGCTGAGTAGCTGTATGTGTGTGCTGGAGCATGCCTTTAATTCTCTGGCAAGGAGTTTTCAACTCTGCTTTCACATCTGGTTCTGTAGAGCCTCAGAATTAGGGCCTTCTCAGTGTCTTCTGGGCATATGGCACAATTCTACATACATGCAAGGCCTTCAAGATTTTTAAAATAGGCTTTTCTCAGCTCTTCTTGGACATCTTATTCTTCACATTTCCCTTTTAAGTTTTGGATTCAGCCTCTTACTTGCCCCAACATTTATTGCTGCCACAGTCACTGCAATAATAAACAATTGCAACTGATTGGTTTTTATTAATTCCCTGAGGATAAAGCTATTGGCATTGAGTGAGTTCTGCGTCATCAGAAAACAAACTCGTAGACACAGACAACAGTATGGTTGTTACTAGAAGGGAAGGGAGATGAGGAGAGGATGAAGAGGGTAAAGGGGGACAAATATACTGGGTGGGGCAAAAGTAGGTTTACATTTATTTTTTAGAAAATAATACCGTAATTAATAAATAATACAAGAATAAACTGTTTCTCATACTATCAACTATAAACCTACTCTGTGTAGTGATGAAAGGAGATTTGACTTTGGATAGTAAGTCCACTATGCAATATACAGATGGTAATGATGGAATTGTACATCTGAAACTTATATAATGATATTAAACAATATCACTACAATAAGTTTAATTTTTTTAAATATATTTTTATTGATTTCAGAGAGGAAGGGAAAGGAAGAGAGAGATAGAAACATTAATGATGAGAGAGAATCATTGAACATCTCCTACTGGGGATCAAGTTCGAAACCTGAGCATTTACCCTTGAAGGAAATCTCAGACCTTTCAGTCTGTGGGTTGATGCTCTATCCGCTGAGCCAAACCAGCTAGGGCCATGGTCGGCAAACTGCGGCTCGTGAAACACATGCGGCTCTTTGGCCCCTTGAGTGTGGCTCTTCCACAAAATACCATGGCCTGGGTGAATCTATTTTGAAGAAGTGGCATTAGAAGAAGCTTATGTTTTAAAAATTTGGCTCTCAAAAGGAATTTCAATCACTGTATTGTTGATATTTCGCTCTGTTGTTGACTAATGAGTTTGCTGACTACTGAGCTAGGGCAACATAATAAATTTAATTTTTTTTAATATTTTTTTATTAATTTTTTATACATATCTTCCCATTGCCCCCCCTCCCTCCCAGGCATACCCCAACCCCCCAGTGTCTATGTTCATTGGTTATGATTATATGCATAGATACAAGTCCTTTGATTGATCTCTTATCTACCTCACCTAACTTTAATCTTCCTGCTGTAATTTCACAGTCTGTTTGAAGCTTTACTGTCTCTGTATCTATCCTTTTGTTCATCAGTTTATAATGATCTTTATTATCCCCCAATGAGTGCGATCATGTGATGCTTCTCCTTCATTGACTGGCTTATTTCGCTAAGCATAAGGCTCTTCAGTTCCAACCAGGTTGCTGCAAATGGTAAGAATTCCTTCTTTTTAATGGCAGCATAGAATTCCATTGTGTAGATGTACCACAGTTTTCTGATCCACTCATCTGCTGACGGGCACCTAGGCTGTTTCCAAATTGTGGCTATTGTAAATTGTGCGGCTATGAACATAGGGGTGCATAAATCCTTTCTGATTGGTGTTTGTAATTTCTTAGGATAAATTCCTAAGAGTGGGATTACAGGGTCAAATGGGAGATCCATTTTTAGTTTTTTGAGGAAACTCCATACTGTTCTCCACAGTGGCTGCACCAGTCTGCATTCCCACCAACAGTGCACAAGGGTTCCTTTTTCTCCGCATCCTCGCCAACACTTGTCGTTTGTTGATTTGTTGATGATTGCCATTCTGACAGGTGTAAGATGGTATCGCATTGTCGTTTTGATTTGCATCTCTCGGATGATTAATGACTTTGAACATGTTTTCATGTGTCTCTTGGCTTTCCTTCTGTCGTCTTTTGAAAAGGTTCTATTTAGGTCCGTTGCCCATTTTTTTATTGGATCCTTCATCTTCCTTTTATTAAGTTGTATAAATTGGCTGTAGATTTTGGAGATTAAACCTTTATCAGTGATAGCATTTGCAAATATGTTCTCCCATGCATTGATCTTTCTTGTTGTTTTGTTGATGGTTTCTTTTTCTGTGCGAAAGCTTTTTATTTTGATGTAGTCCCATTTGTTTATTTTTTCTTTAGCTTCCATTGCCTTTGGAGCAGTATCAGTGAAGAAGTTCTTTCGGCATATATCTGAGATTGTGCTGCCTGTGGACTCCTCTAGTATTTTTATGGTTTCCCTTCTAATGTTTAAGTCCTGTATCCATTTTGAGTTTATTTTTGTATTTGGTGTAAGTTGGTGGTCCAGTTTCAATTTTTTGCATGTATCTGTCCAATTTTCCCAACACCATTTGTTGAAGAGGCTATCTTGGTTCCATTGAATGTTCATGCCTCCTTTGTCAAATATTAATTGAGCATAGTGGTTTGGGTGGATATCTGGGTTCTCTATTCTATTCCATTGATCTATATGTCTGTTCTTGTGCCAGTACCAGGCTGTTTTGAGAACAGTTGCTTTGTAGTATAGCTTGAAGTCTGGTATTGAGATCCCACCTACTTTATTCTTTTTTCTCAAAATTGCTGTAGCTATCCGTGGTCTTTTTTTGTTCCAGATGAATCTATGAAGAATTCTTTGTAGGTCTGTGAAATATGTCGTTGGTATTTTAATGGGTAGTGCGTTGAATCTGTAGATTGCTTTGGGTAGTATGGACATTTTAATGATGTTGATTCTCCCAATCCATGAGCATGGTATGCTCTTCCATCTGTTAACATCTTCCTCTATCTCTTTTTTCAGTGTCCTGTAGTTTTCTGCATAAAGGTCTTTTACCTCTTTAGTTAGGTTTATTCCTAGGTATCTTAATTTTTTTGGTGCGATGGTAAATTAAATTTAA
Organism: Lasiurus cinereus; assembly: GCA_011751065.1. Classification (NCBI taxonomy): domain Eukaryota; kingdom Metazoa; phylum Chordata; class Mammalia; order Chiroptera; family Vespertilionidae; genus Lasiurus; species Lasiurus cinereus. The sequence goes on from JAAGEH010000032.1 coordinate 35,532,536, forward strand.
TTTTTAAAAAGCCCTGAAAATGGGGCTTTTCTGGGGAGCTGCCAGTCAGATCAAACAGTGACAATTCTCTAGGGATGAACTTTTGGGGGCACTCCAAATCTGTTCTTCCTCTTCAAGTGGAGACTAGGATGCTGCTTTTCAAAGCACTGTGATTTCCGGTCAGTTTGTATTTTCTTTTTTAAAATATTTTTATTGATTTCAGAGAGGAAGATAAAGGGAGAAAGAGATACAAACATCAATTATGAGAGAGAATCACTGATAGGCTGCCTCCAGCAGTCCCTCAGACATGTGCTCTTGACCAGAATCCAACTAGGGAACCCTTTAGTTCGCAGGCTGACACTCTGTACACTGAACCACATTGGCTAGGGCCCTGGCAGTTTGTTTTCAAGGCTACTATAGGGAGAGGGAGAGAAGAATGAAAATAGGGCAAGTTAAAATACCACAAGCTTGTTATTCTGAGAGTCGGGTTTTTTTTTTTTTTAATTAATCACCCTTGATGGTTACTTTCCAGAGTTTATAAAAAAGTGATTTTTTGCCAACATTCTCATTGTTTTTATGTCAGAGCAGGACTTTGAAAGTCTCTACTCCACTGTTCTGGAAGTGGCTCCCATAATTCCTTTTACTTTAACATTTTTATTTATTTATTTTAGAGAGAGAGGAGGGAAGAGGGATTGAGAAGATGGAAACATCCATAATAGTGGAACATCATCAATCAGCTGCCTCCTGCACAACCCCCACCGAGTATCCAGCCCATAACTCAGATAAGGAATTGAACAGGAATTGAACCAACAAACTCCTGGTTCCTGGGTCCATGCTCAACCACTGAGCCACACTGGCTGGACCTTAATTTGTTTTGAATCTAAACTTGACCGTCAACCAACTTTGAGACCCTAGGAAAATTATAGAAATTTCTGTCTTGATAATAATAAATGAGACTCATCATAAACTACTTGGCACAATACCAGGTTAAAAGTCAGTGTTCAGGAGAGGATTCTGGGAAGAAGGCTGAGTAGGAACCTGTCTTCCCACCTAAACATCATTGACACTGGCATAAATTGCCTGATGTATCTATTTTGGAACTGCAGTCTAATAGCAACTTCCTGGAAAAGATGTTATGGAAAATTGTAGCCATTATTAGTCAATTTCAGCTCTTAGCTCATTAGCAGCTGCCCATCCCCTTTTGGAGGTAATTACGTTTACATTAGGTCATGAGGGTGGGTCATGAGGGTCAGCGGAAGCTGAAGAGAGAGATCCTAATGAGCATACATCACACAGAGGAAAAGGACATGTGAAGATACTACAAAAAGGCAGCCACCTGCAAGCCATGGCCAGTGTCTTCACCTAGAATCTCTCCCTAATCTTGAGCCTCTAGAATTGTGCGAAATAAATGCCTGTTGCTTAACCTACCCAGGCTATGCTATGGTATTTAGTTATTGCAGCCTAAGCTAAGACATGTATCTATATTTTCTTTTTGCAATTTAAGTTTTGGGGTTTGTTAAGTAAATGTTTCCTTAACATTTAATCATGAAATGAAACCCCTGTGCTGTACAACATCAAGGGTCACCAATTAATATGGATGACAATATGAATGGTGCCCCTAGGAATTGTGCAATACAGCGACTATCTTTTCCTTCTGATTAAAAAATATATTTTTAGCTGAAACTGGTTTGGCTCAGTGGATAGAGCGTTGGTCTGTGGACTAAAAGATCCCAGGTTCGATTCCGGTCAAGGGAATGTACCTTGGTTGCAGGCATATCCCCAGTGGGGGGTGTGCAGGAGGCAACTGATCGATGTCTCTCTCTCATCCATGTTTTTAACTCTCTATCCCTCTCCCTTCCTCTCTGTAAAAAATCAATAAAATATATTTTAAAAATAGGTATATATATATACATATATATGTATATATATATATACATATATATATATACATATATATGTATATATCCTCACTTGAGTATATTTTTCCATTGATTTTTAGAGAAAGTGAAAGAGAGAGTGAAAAAGACAGAAATATTGATATGAGAGAATCATACTGATTAGTTGCCTCCTGCATACACACCCCGACCAAGACCATGCCAGGGAGGAGCCTGCAACCAAAGTACATGCCCTTAACTGAAATCGAACCTTGAAATCTTTGGGCCGTAGACTGATGCTCTATCCACTGAGGCAAATCAGCTACAGTGTGTGTGTGTAAAAAAAAAATATATATATATAGCCGAAACCGGTTTGGCTCAGTGGATAGAGCGTCGGCTTTCAGACTGAAGGGTCCCAGGTTCGATTCCGGTCAAGGGCATGTACCTTGGTTGTGGGCACATCCCCAGTGGGGGGGTGTGCAGGAGGCAGTTGATGGATGTCTCTCTGTTATCGATGTTTCTAACTTTCTATCCCTCTCCTTTCCTCTCTGTGAAAAATCAATAAAATATATTTTAAAAATAATAAAAAATATATGTATATATATATATATATATATATATATACACACACACACACACACACACACACACACACACACACACTGTAGCTGTATATTATTGATTTCAAAGAGGAAGGGAGAGGGAGAGAGAAAAACATCAATGATGAGAGAGGATCAATGATTGGCTACCTCATGCACGTCCCCTACTGGGGATCAAGCCTGTAAGTCCGGTGTGTTCCCTTGACCGGAATTGAACCTGGGACCCTTCAGTCCACAGGCTGACACTTTACCCACTGAGCCAAACCAGCTAGGACTTTCTTCTGATTTTAAAGATGTATTTTCACATTCAATCATTAATTTGTGTGAAATTTATTCTGTGTATATTTCAGGTAAAGACATTATCTTTGCTTTCTATTTGAAACTATCCCATTGCTATTTATTATATACTAGAGATCTGGTGCAGGAATGCCTGCATGGGTGGGTTCTGGCCAATCTGCCCCATCAGGGTGGAAGTGGGGGCAATTGGGGGCAGGGCCAGCAGGGGTAGGGATAGGAGGCAGTTGGCCTCCTGGTTGAATTCCCTGTGAAACTCCCAGTTGAGGGAACAATTTGCATATTAACCTTTTATTATATAGGATTTCATCCTTTCTCCACTCATTTTTAAGTTTTCTTTTTTAGTCCTCACCCGAGGATATTTTTCCATTGAGTTTTAGAAAGTGGAAGGGAGGGAGGAGGAGAAGGAGAAAGAGAGAAAGGGAGAGAATGAAACAAGAATGTGAGAGAGACACATTGATTGGTTGCCTCCTGCATATGCCCAAACCAGGGCCCAGAATCGAGCCTGAAAGCCTTCAACCACGATACCGGCCCATGACTAGGAATTGAACCCATGACCCTGGATGATTTTCTAACCACTGAGAGACACCAATCAGGATTCTCCATTAATTTAAAAAATATATATTTTTTACTGATTTCAGAGAGGAAGGGAGAAGGGAGAGATAGATAGAAACATCAATGATGAGAGAGAATCATTGATTAGCTGCCTCTCACACACCCCACACTGGGGATGGAGCCCAAAACCTGGAAATGTGCCCTGACAGGGAATCGATCCCTGATTTCCTGATTGATAGGTTACTGTTCAATCATTGAGCCACACCAGCCGGGCTCCACTAATGTTTAATGCCTGCCTATATTTGGGTTCTTTATTCTGACCCACTAAACTAGCTTTTTTTCTTCAGTCAACATCATATTTATTAATTGCTACTGATTGTTAAGTATTCTATTTTTCAGGGTCAATTATTTATGGTAGAGATTGCTATTTGTTCACCAAATCCAATCCCTCCCCTCTAATTATTGTATTTTATTATTTTTAAAGAAATAACTTTAAAGTATATCTATTTTTATGGATTTCAGAGAGGAAGAAAGAGGGAGAGAAAAATAGAAACATCAATGGTGAAAAAGAATCACTGATTAGCTGCCTCTTGCACACCCCCTACTGGGGATCCAGTCCACAAATCGGGTATGTGCCCTTGACCAGAATCTAACCTGGGACTCTTCAGTCTGCAGGGAATGCTCTATCCACTGAGCCAAACCAGCGAGGGCTTCTACATATTTAGACAGACTACAATTGCTTGAAGTTAAGTGGGACCAATGAAATGTTGGTAGAAAGGGGTTTTTTTTTTGGAGGGAAAAAGAGGTGGTGGAATAGATGGATGTGTCCATGGATGTTATTGGAAGCCTGAGAATCTACAACTGGCTGCACCCACCAAGCAGGTACAAACCTCAGAACACCAGACCCCAATTGGCGCAAACACACGATTCAGAGGAGCTCTACTCCACCATGGAAAGGTCAGATTTCGCCTGGGATGAGGTGAGATCTTTGCTCCCAAAGGCAGAGAAACATGCACATTGTGGGAGCTGGAGGACCAGGGAAAATCTGTGCCTGGAGAGATCCATGGCTGTTGGGGCTGGCGTGATCCATGAATATGGAAGGGGTTCCTCAGAGCTGCTAACAGAGGTGATCCCTAGAAAGCAACCCATTTTGATCTGACACAAAGGGACAGAATGGGAGTTTTAAAACTGTGGTGGCTGATTGGACACAAGGGGGAAGGGGAATTCTCACACTGGTGATCTTTCCTCTTCAGATCCTTGTTTCTGATTGCTTAACCCAATACATAGGATCATCCAGTTGAGGCCACCCTAGGAGACTTCAAGGGAAAGGTGTTTTTCTGGAACCTGGGGATCAGAGTGGAGAGTGACTGTCAGAGAACAAGCTCTGGGACAGCCCACTCCCACAAACAGGTTTGGAGTGCCACAGGGAAAGCAGGATCTAAGCACAGGCTAGAGAGGACCTATATTCTCTGAGGTCAATCCAGAAACACTGCAGCCCAGGGGCTGAATCACAAATTTACTCTTGAGTAATCACAGATAAAGAAATAAATAAATTAAGATACACCGCCACCTTAAAATGAGGCCTGGCTTAAAACACTGAGGACCAATGGAAGGCAGGGGACTGCAATATTGTCCTGATAAGGAAATAGGTGCACCAAACAGAACAATAGAGGCAGTGAATGACCTTCACTACTATACATTCTATTTTTTAATTTTTAATTTTTATTTTATTCATCTTTTACTTAAGAACCTAATTTTTCCCCACTTGATTTTTCCTTTTTAATTATTATATTTTATTATCAATCAGTATTATTCCTAATAATATTTTACCTTTTTATTTAAAAAAAAGTGTCATGTGGAGAAACCAAGATGTTGGCATAGGTAATCACCTAAACTGCTGCCTCACACAACCATTTCAAAACTACAATTAAAAGACAGAACAGACATCATCCAGAATCATAGGAAAGTTGGCTGAGTGAAAATTCTACAACTAGAAGGAAAGAGAGGGGCTCACAGAGACTCAGAGAAACTGCAAAAAAATGAGGTACAGAGATGCGCGTGTGGAGAGAGTGGGCGCAGAGTACCTGGCTGGCTTCCTCTGTTGGGAGGGAGAAGGAAACTCCCACATGAAACCCCTTATCCTATGGCATTGAATCCCAGGTCCAGGCAAGACTCATAGAGAGGGAGTATGGACTCTGAAAAGGGAAGAGTGCACAGAAATTTAGGGGAGCCGTGAAAGGGCAGAAGTCTAGGGTGCGCAAACCGATGTCCACAGAGAGGACAGACTACTGATTGTGCTGCTGGATCTCTGGTGGGCGGGAGACAGAGCCTCCCAACTGTGCCATTTCAAACTGCATTGAACCCCAGTTTCTGGTGAAACCCTGGGAACCCAGAATCATAAGGGTCTCAGAGCGCAAGGGAACCAGAAAGGCAGAGGCCTGGAGGCACAATGCATGCACACAGAAAGGGCCACAGAGATTACCAATTATGGAGAAGCACTTGAGACCCAGGGGCTGCATAGGGCAAGGCTGACTGGAGGCCAAGGCTGTCTCTGCTCAGTGCTGAGACTTTATCCGACCCAAGCTGAACAGAAAGGCTTTTGCAGTTTTGCATGTCTTGCATCATAAGGCTGATTCCGGCACAGAAGTTCTCCCAACGTAGTGAAAATGCAGAAACAAAGGAACAGACCACAAACGAAAGAAATGGAGGAAAACAAATGACTGGATATAGAGTTCAAAACCACGGTTATAAGGTTTTACAAGAATTTCCTAGAAAAGATAGATAAATTTAGCAAGACCCCAGAGGAGATGAAAAAGGACCAACTAGATATTAAAAATACACTGACTGAAATAAAAACTATTATACAGAGACCTAACAGCAGACTAGAGAAAGGCAAGAATCAAGTCAAAAATTAGAAATATAAAGAAGCAGAAAACACTCAACTGGAACAGCAAAAAGCAAAAAGAATCCAAAAATGTGAAGATAGTGTAAGGAGCCTCTGGGACAACTTCAAGCGACCAACATCAGAATTATGGGGGTGCCAGAAGAAAAGAGAGAGCAAGATACTGAAAACCTATTTAAAGAAATAATGACTGAAAACTTCCCACACTTGGTGAAAGAAATCGGCTTAAAGTCCAGGAAATACACAGAGCCCCAAATAAAAGGAATCCAAAGAGGACCACACCAAGACACATCATAATTAAAATACCAAGAGCAAAAGACAAAGAGAGAATATTAAAAGCAGCAAGAGAAAAACAGTTCATTACCTACAAGGGAGCACCCATATGATTGTCAGCTGACTTCTCTACAGAAACTATGCAGGCCCGATGGGAGTGGCAAGAAATATTCAATGTGATGAATAGCAGGAACCTACAACCAAGAATACTCTACCCAGCAAAGCTATAATTTAGAATTGAAGGGCAGATAAAGAGCTTCACAGATAAGAAAAAGCTAAAGGAGTTTATGAATACCAAACCAGTATTATATGAAATGCTGAAAGGTACTCTTTAGGAAGAAGAAGAAGTAAAAAGTAAAGATAAAAATCATGAACAACAAATATATATCTACCAACAAGTGAATTAAAAGTCTGATGAACAGAATAAACTTGTGAATATAATAGAATCGGGAGAGAGATGAGGCGGGTACAGGGAGAGACTGGACAATATTCACACATGTATGGATGAGGACAATGTGGGGGGGGAGGTAAGGTAGAGGGAGGGATGGGAGCCAGTGGAGGGGAGCTATGAGGGGTGGGCAGAGAGACAAATGTAATAATCTGAACAATAAAGATTTATTAAATTAAAAAGAAGTGTCATTTTATTTTCTCTTTATTTTACTTTGGGATTAGTATTCTACATTCTATTTTAATATTTCCTTCAGCATCATTTTACTCTATCTCAACTCTACCTTTACCCTATCATTCTTTTCCTAACATTTCCCCTTTTGTTGCCCAGTTTCTCTTACCCTTGTCCTATTTTAGATTTTCCCTATTCTTTCTTTTTACCCCATTAAAATTTCATCCTACTTATATATCTAATTTCCAATTCTCTGCTTCGAGTTCATACATTCCTCTCTCTTCTCTCTTCACTATCCAAAAATTGTTTTTCTTTCTGCCCTTTTGTTGTTGTTTGCTTGAATGTTGATTATATTGATTTTTAACCTTTTTTTGTGAGATTGTGTTGCTTATTCTTTTTGTTTTGTTTTGTTTTGTTTTTTTGTTTGCTTTGCTTTTGTTTATTGCTTCTGTTTTAACTAGCCTCGCTTAATATTAGTTGTTGTTTGTAGTTTGTATTAATCTCCAGGAACTTGTTGCTGGCATTTGTTGGAATTAGTGGCTGTTCTATTGGAATTTTCTCCCATATATATAAATTGTTCCCCTACTCTTTCTTACTCTCTTTCTTGTCTCTCTTACTTTTTTTTTCATCCCAATTTCATTTTGGCACTTTCTTTCTTTCTTTTCATTTTCTCTTCTCTATTTTTCTTTCTCTCCTATCCCCTAATTCTCTTCTCTCTGGTGGTCACATTTATTCCTGGTTATTAATATCATCAATACATTTCCATTCAGTGCTTTGTGCGTTGTGCCTGGGTGCATTGTATTTTGTGACTTTAAATCAATGCAGGAGAGAGAGAACTATGTAGCCAGACACCTGGAGAAGAGAAACCATGGGAAGACAAAAAAAACAGGCTGCCTATGAAAGAAAAGCAGGCATCACCAGAAAGAGAAGTAAATGAAATGGAGGTAACAATCTGCCAGAGAAAGAATTCAGATAAACAGTGATAAGGTGGCGAAAAAGAATGAAAGACAAACTTGACAACATGAATAGGAACCAAGAGGAAATGAAGAAGAATTAAGAAGAAATGAAAAATGACATGGTTGCTGTAAAGAACTCAATAGTAGGCTAGAAGAAACACAGGACCACATCAGTGAGCTAGAAGACAACATAGGAAAAAATACCCAAGTAGAGCAGATTCTAGAAAAAACAAAAACAAAAAACAGGAGGCGAGCCTATGGGAATTTGGGGACAATATGAAACAAAACAACATCCACATAATATGGGTTCCAGAAGGAGAGGAAATTGAACAAGGATAGAAAACCTGTATCAAGAAATAATGACAGAAAACTTCCCTGATATAGGGGAGAAAAATCCCACACAAATCCAAGAAGCTCATAGAGTCCAAAGCAAAATGAACCCCAAAAGACTGTTGCCAAGGCACATTATAATTAAATTGGCAAACACCACCAACAAAGTAAGAATCATAAAAGCGGCCAGAGAGAAGCAAAATGTTACCTACAAAGGAACCCCTATCAAACTAACGACTAATTTCTCAACAAAAACTCATCAGGCCAGAAGGGAATGGAAAGAAATATACAAAGTCATGCAAAGGAAGGGTCTGTATCCAAGAACACTGTAACCAGCAGGGCTATCAATCAAAATTGAAAGTGAAATCAGGAGCTTCACAGACAAAATAGGACTAAGGGAATTTATTACTACCAAACAAGCAATGAGAGAAATGCTAAAGGGTATGTTGTAAAAAAAAGAAATAGGAAGCAAAGAAGGAACACAGGGGTAAAGAATAAAATTGGGGACAAATAAGTACCTATGAATAATTTTAAATGTAAATGGATTAAGTGCTCCAATCAAAAGACATAGGGTAACGGATTAGATAAGAAAACATGACCCAAATATCTGCTATCTACAAGAAACCCAACTCAGAAAAAAAGATTCACACAGAGGGTGAAGGGATGGAAAACAGTTTTTCAGGCAAATGGAAATGAAAAAAAAGCTGGGATAGCAATACTTATATCTGACAAATTAGATCTCAAAGTGAAGGACATATCACGAGATAAGGAAGGCCACTTCATAATACTAAAGGAAACAATTCAACAAGAATAAATAACTCTGGTAAACATATATGCACCAAACACAAGGGCATCCAAATACATAAAAAAAACTTCAGGAGGATATTAAGAGAGAGATTGACAGCAATACAATCATAGTAGGAGACTATAATAGTCCACACTCACCATTGGACAAATCCTCTACACAAAATCTCAGCAAGGAAACATCTATTCTAAATGACTCACTAGACCAGATGGAATTAATTGACATCTTCAGAACATTTCACCCCAGAGTCAAAGAATATACATTCTTCTGAAGTGCACATGGATTTTTCAAAGCTAAATCATATGTTGGGTCAAAGTCAAAGTCTCTTCAAATTCAAGAAGATAGAAATCATATCAAGGATCTTCTCAGCTCACAGTGACGTAAAACTTAAAATCAACTACAATAAAAACAATCCAAAGAAATCAAACACATGGAGACTAAACAGTATGCTATGAAACAATGACAGGGTTACAAGACAGAACAAGAATAAAATAAAAAACATCATGGCAACAAATTACAATGAAAACACAACAATCCAAAATCTATGGAACAGGGCAAAAGCAGTCTTGAGAGGGAAGTTCATAGCTCTACAAGACTACTGCAAAAAACAAGAAACAATGGTAATAAATTGGTTGGAATCAAAGATGGTGGCATAGGTAAACACCTATACTGCTGCCTCACACAACAATTTCAAAACTACAACTAAAAGACAAAACAGACATCATCCAGAACCACAGGAAAGCTGGCAGAGTGGAAATCCTACAACTAGAAGGAGGAGCTGAAAGAAGCTGAGGTACAGAGACGCACGCTCGCATGTAGAGAGTGGGTGCTGGAGAACCTGGCTGGCTTTCTCTGGCGGAGGGAGACGGAGACTCTCAAAGGCATTGAACTCCTTATCCTACAACACTAAACCCCAGATCCAGCTCAAACTCATAGAGGGGGAGTTTGGACTGTGAAAAGGGAGAAGTGCACGGAAATTTAGGGGAGTCACAAAAGATTAGAAGTCTGGTGGTGCGCGCGGCACTGCGCGCAGAGGACTGACTGCTGATTGTGCCGCTGGCTTTCACGAGTGGGCAGGAGACAAACCCTCCTAACTGTGCCACTTCTAGCTCCACTAAACCCCAGTTTGGGGCGAAATCCTGGGGACCAAGACTCATATGGTCCGGGAGTGCAGGGGAGCCGGAGGGGCAGCAGTCTAGAGGCACTGTGACAGAGCGCGTGCATGCACAGAGACTGCTGCAGCAATTACCCTGTCAAGTGAGACTCAGGGGCCATGGAGGGCGGGGCCGACTGGAAGGTAAGTTGGTCCTTTAACCCCTAAGATTCCAACCATCCCAAGCTCAACAGAAAGGATTTTGCAGTTTTCTAACTCTGGTATCATAAGGCTGAATCCAACACAGAAGTTCTCATGGCATAGTGAAAATGCTGAGACAAGGGAAGGGATCACAAACAAAAGAAATAGAGGAACCCAGACCGGTTTGGCTCAGTGGAAAGAGTGTCGGCCTGCAGACTGAAAGGTTCCAGGTTCGATTCCGGTTGGGGGCATGTACCTTGCTTGCGGGCACAACTTCAGTAGGGGGCGTGCAGGAGGCAGCTGATCAATGTCTCTCTCTCATCGATGTTTCTGACTTTCTATCCCTCTCCCTTCCTCTCTGTAAAAAATCAATAAAATATCTTTTAAAAAATGGAGGAAAACAAACAACTAGATATAGAGTTCAAAACCATGCTTATAAGGTTTTTCAAGAATATCCTAGAAAAGTTGGATAAAGTTAGCGAGACCCAAGAGGAGATGAAAAAGGACCAACTAGAGATGAAAAAGGACCCACTAGAGATGAAAAAGGAGCAACTAAAGATGAAAAAGGACCAACTAGAAATTAAACATACACTGACTGAAATAAAAAATATTATACAGTGTCCTAACAGCAGACTAGAGAAAGGCAAGAATCAAGTCAAAAATTTGAAATATAAAGAATCAGAAAACACTCAACTGGAAAAGCAAGAAGATAAAAGAATCCAAAAATGTGAAGATAATGTAAGGAGCCTCTGGGACAGCTTCAAGTGTACCAACAACAGAATTGTGGGAGTGCCAGAGAGAGAGAGCAAGATACTGAAAACCTATTTAAAGAAATAATGACTGAAAACTTGCCACATCTGGTAAAAAAAAAAATATACTTACAAGTCCAGGAAGCACACAGAACCCCATATAAAAAGAATCCAAAGAGGACTACACCAAGACACATCATAATTAAAATACCAAGAGCAAAAGACAAAGAGAGAATATTAAAAGCAGCAAGAGAAAAACAGTTCATTACCTACAAGGAAGCATCCATACGACTGTCAGCTGATTTCTCAACAGAAAAGATGCAGGCCAGACGGGAGTGGCAAGAAATATTCAACGTGATGAATAGCAAGAACCTACAACCAAGAATACTCTATCCAGAAAAGCTATCATTCAGAATTAAAGGGCAGAAAAAGAGCTTCACAGAGAAGAAATAGCTAAAGGAGTTCATCAACTCCAAACCAGTATTATATGAAATGCTGAAAGGTACTCTTTTAGAAGAGGAAGAAGAAAAATGTAAAATACAAAAAATTATGAACAACAAATACATATATCAACAAGTGAATCTAAAAATTAAGTGAATTAAAAATTTGATCAACAGAATAAACTGCTGAATATAATAGAATCAGGAGCACAGAAAGGGAGTGGACTGATAATTCCTAGTGGGAAAGGGGTGAGGTGTGTACAGGGAGAAACTGGACAAAAATCATACACCTATGGATGAGGTAAACAGGAGGGAGGTAAGGATAGAGGAAATGGCGGCCCCTGGTTGTAGGGGAGCTAAGGAGGGGAAAAAAGAGAAACAAATGTAATAATCTGAATAATAAAGATTTAATTAAAAAACAATAGTAATAAATTACTTAACTGTATAACTAAAAGAGTTAGAAAGAGAGCAACAAGAAGATCCCAGTGTAAGCAGAAAGAAGGAAATAGTAAAGATCAGAGCAGAGATAAACGACATAGAGACCAAAGAAACAATACAAAAGATCAACAAAATCAAGAGCTGGTTCTTTGGAAGGATAAACAAGATTGATGAACCTCTAGCCTGGCTCACCAAGAAGCAAATAAGAGGATAGAAATAAAACCAGAAATGAAAGAGGTGAAATAACAACAGACCCCACTGAAATACAAAGGATTGTTAAAAAATACTATGAACAACTGTAAAAAATACTATTCCAACAAACTGGACAACCTGCAGGAAATAGACATATTCCTAAAAAATATATAACCTTCCAAAACTCAATCAGGAAGAATCTAAACATCTCAATAGGCCAGTAACTATGGAAGAAATTGAAGCAGTCATCAAAAAGGTTCCAGCAAACAAAAGCCTGGGACCAGATGGCTTCACAAAGAAGTTTTTTTTTTTAAATATATTTTATTGATTTTCTACAGAGAGGAAGGGAGAGAGATAGAAAGTCAGAAACATTGATGAGAGAGAGACATCGATCAGCCGCCTCCTGCATGCCCCACAGTGGAGATGTGTCTGCAAGCAAGGTACATGCTCCCAACAGAAATCGAACCTGGGACCTTTCAGTCCCCAAGCCGACGCTCTATCCACTGAGCCAAACCGGTCTTGGCCACAAAGAAGTTTTATCAAATGTTCAAGGAAGAACTAAAACCTATTCTCCTCAGACTATCCCAAAAAATTCCAGAAGAAGGAACACTTCCAAATTCATTCTCTGAAGCCAGCATCACCCTAATACCAAAACCAGATAAAGACAACACAATGATAGGGATTACAGGCCAATATCTCTCATGAATATAGATCCCAAAATCCTCAACAAAATTCTAGCACATAGGATCCAGCAGTACTCAGAAAGATCATACACCATGACCAAATAGGATTTATCCCAGGAATGCTAGGATGGTACAACATCTGCAAATCAATAAATGTGATATATCACATAAACAAATTGAGAGACAAAAATCACAGTCAAATCAATTGATACGAAAAAATCATTTGACAAATTCCAACACCCTTTCTTGATAAAAACTCTCAACAACCTGTGAATAGAAGGATCATAACCTCAACATAATAAAAGTCATATATGATAAACCCACAGCTAACATCATACTCAAAAATTAAAACCATTTCTCCTAAGAACAGGAACAAGAGAAGAATGCCCACTCTCACCACTCCTGTTCAACATGGAAGTGGAAGTATTAACCATTGCAATTAGACAAGAAGAAGAAATAAAAGGCATTCAAATTGGGAAAGAAGAAGTAAAGCTTTCCTTATTTGCACATTGTACATAAAAAAACCAAAAGTCTCCATCAAAAAAATTAATGGACTTAATAAATGAATTTGGCGATGTAGCAGGATACAAAATGAATGCCAAGAAATCTATGGCATTTCTATGTACCAATAGTGAACTTACAGAAAGAAAGACTAAAAAGCAATCCCATTTACCATCGCAACAAAAAAATTAAGATACGTAGGAATAAATTTAACTAAGGAGGTAAAAGACCTATATGCAGAAAACTACAGCACACTGATAAAAGAGATAGAGGAAAACATAAACAGATGGTAGAATCAACATCATTAAAATGTTCATACTACTCAAAGCAATCTATAGATTTAATGCACTCCCCATTAAAAGACCAATGGCATAGTCACAGACCTAGAAAGAACTCTCCAAAGATTCATCTGAAACAAAAAAAAAGACCCCGAAAGCCACAGCAATCCTGAGAAAGAAGAATAAAGTACGTGGGATCTGAATACCAAATTTCAAGTTGTATTATAAAGCCACTGGCACAAGAACAGACATATAGACCAGTGGAATAGAATGGAGAATCCAGATATTGACCCAAACCACTATATTCAATTAATAATTGACAAAGGTGGCATGAAAATCCAATGGAGTTAAGACAGTCTCTTTAATAAATGGTGCTAGGAAAATTGGACAGATACATGCAAAAAAATGAAACTAGGCCACCAATTTACACCATACACAAAAATAAACTCCCAATGGATACAGGACTTATATATAAGATGGTAAACCATAAAAATACTAGAGGAATCCACAGGCAGCAAAATTGCAAACATATGTGGAGGACCTTCTTCACTGTTACTGATCCTAGGGCAATGGAAGCTAAAGAGAAAATAAACAAATGGGACTACATCAAAATAAAAGGCATTTTCACAGCAAAAGAAACCATCAACAAAACAACAAGAAAGCTCACTGTATGGGAAAACATATTTACATATTTGCAAATGTTTTCACTGATAAGGTTTAATCTCCAACATCTACAGGCAACTTATACAACTTAATAAAAGGAAGATAAATGATCCAAAGAAAAAATGGGTAACAGACCTAAAGAGAATATTTTCAAAAGAAGATAGAAGGCCAAGAGACACATGAAAACATGCTCAAAGTCACTAATTATCTGAGAGTTGCAAATCAAAACAACAATGTAATACCATCTCATACCTGTCAGAATGGCTATCATCAAGAAATCAACAAATGGCGAGGATGCGGAGAAAAAGGAACCCTCGTGCACTGCTGGTGGGAATGCAGATTGATGGAGCCACTGTAGAGAAGAGTATGGAGTTTCTTCAAAAAACTAAAAATGGAAGTCCTATTTGACGAAGTAGTCCCACTCCTAGGAATATTTCTTAAGATACTAGAAACATCAATCAGAAAGAATATATGCATCCCTATGTTCATAGCAGCACAATTTACAATAGTTAAGATTTGGAAACAGCCTAGGTGCCCGTCAGTAAATGACTGGATCAAAAAAACATGGTACATCTACACAATGGAATACTATGCTGGAATAAAAAGAAGGAATTCTGCCAAAACCGGTTTGGCTCAGTGGATAGAGTGTCAACCTGTGGACTTATAGGTATCAGGTTCGCTTCCAGTCAAGGGTATGTACCTTGGTTGCGGGCACATCTCCAGTAGCGGGTGTGCAGGAGGCAGCTGATGGATGTTTCTCTCTCATTGATGTTTCTAGCTCTCTATCCCTCTCCAGTTCTCTCTGTAAAAAACCAATAACATATATTAAAAAAATAAAAAATAAAATATGAAGGAATTCTTACCATTTGCAGCAACTTGGATGGACCTGGAGAGCATTATGCTAAGTGAAATAAACCAGTCAATGAAAGAAAAATACTACATGATTTCACTCATTTATGGATAATAAAGAACATTATAAACTGATGACCAAAAAGATAGATACAGAAGCAGTAAGCATCAAACAGACTGTCCAATTACAATGGAAAGGTTAGGGAGAGGTGGGGCAGATAAGAGATCAACTGAAGGACTAATATGCATGCATATAAGCATAACTAATGGATGCAAGACACTGGTGGGTGAGTGGATGTATGGGAGTGGGGTGTCAATGGGAAGATATGTACACATGTAATACATTAATTTAAAAAAAGGAGAAAAATGGCAAAAAAGAAAAAGAAATAATAAATCAATGGCATTGGAAAGAAAGGAAGGAAGGAAGGAAGGAAGGAAGGAAGGAAGGAAGGAAGGAAGGAAGGAAGGAAGGAAGGAAATAGTTTTTGCAGTTTCCTGACCTGGCTCCTGTAAATATGCCTTTAGATTTTCTGTGCCTTCTCTCTCTTATCTCTTCTTCTGACTGGATGCAGTGGACCAGTGGAAGACTCTGAGGTCCTATGAGATGAAGTCACTAGATAGAAGGATCCTGTAATCCTGGATTACTAAAATGGAGTAGAGTCCATCTTCCCCTGGCTCTTCTCCCACCAATAAGTATTGCCCTGTGACATAAATGAAAGATAAACACTATTGTGTTAAACCTCTGAGTTACCACAGGTGTTGATTGTAGTAGTTAGCCCACCTTAATAATACCTTTTCCTTCATGTTCTTTCGGGAGTCATCTTGCCAGTACTGGGTCTTACTTTAGGGTTTTCAGTTAGTTTATAAAATTCCTCAGAGTCCTGTCGGAATTATAATAGGAGTTATACTGTATTTATGGATCAATTTGAAAATACTTTTTATCTTTTAAATTTTGAATATAATTATCACATGTCCATTCATTCAGGTCTTTTTATGCCCATTGATAAATTTTATGATTTTTCTTTTTTAAGGTGTTATACATCTTTTATTTGTTTCTAGTGGAATTATTGCTAATATTTTGGAATTTATTGCTACTGTGGTAAATTGATGTTTCTGATTGTATTATTTGATTCATTACTTTTACTTTAACTGATCACTATTGATTGATCTTATGTTCAACAAACTGCTGAACCTTTTCCTAGTTGTAGTAATTGTAGCTTCCCTTAAATTTTCTATGTAGATAACATATCATATGCAAATAATGAAATGCTTACTTTTTATTTCCTGATTCTTATATTTTATTCATATTTTTTGTCTTGTTGCATTAAAACTTTATCCTGTAAAAGTTTGTAGTTTCAAAAGAAAGTGAAAGGATGAAACCGATTTGGCTCAGTGGATAGAACATCAGCCTGCAGACTGAAAGGTGCCAGGTTCGATTCCAGTCAAGGGCATGTACCTTAATTGTGGGCACATCCCAGTAGGACATGTGCAAGAGGCAGCTGATTGATGTTTCTCTCTCATTGATGTTTCTAACTCTCTATCCCTCTCCCTTCCTCTCTGTAAAAAAATCAATAAAATATATTTTTAGAAAATCAATAAAATATATTTTAAAAAAAGAAGAAAGTGAAGGTAAAAGTTCATAGTATTACTTTTTCTATGTTTAACTTTTTAATCTTCCTGGGTTTGACATTTTTACTCCTATATTATAATAGGAAACTACAGATTTTGTGTATTTATCTTAAATTATTTATCTTCTTAAATGCACATTAATTTCAATAGAGTTTCAGTCTACTCCATATTATTTTCTAGATAATTGTAATATTAAAAATAATAATTTTGTATATATATATATTTTTAAATACTTATACCTCATTTTTTTCTTTTTTCTATTTGATTTAATTGGCTATGATTTTCAGAAACATGCCTGGTGTCTTTCTCTGATATCAGACAAAAAATGTAGACTGGGTAGCTTAAACAACCGAAATTTATTTCTTACAGTTCTGGAGTTCCAAGATCAAGCTGATTTGGTTTCTGGTGAGAGCTCTCTTCTTGGCTTATAGATGACTGCCTACGTGCTGTGTTCTCACTTAATAGGCAGAAAGAGTTCTGGTGTTTCTTCCTCTCCTTAGCAGGGTGCAAGTTCTATTGGAGTAGAGTCTGACCCTTATGACCTCATTTAAGCTTTAATATAGACCATATTTACAAGTACAGTCATGTTGGGAATTTGAGCTTTAACATAATAATTTTGAGGACATCAACATTCAGTTCATAACCGCTAAGGGGTGTTTTATTAATTTTTTAAATAAATATTTATTGTTCAGATTATTACAACTGTTTTGCTTTTTCCCCCTCATACCTTCCCTCCACCTGGCTCCCACCCCACCCTCTGCCCTCACCTTCCCCCACATTGTCCTCATCCATAGGTGTATGATTTTTGCCCAGTCTCTCACTGCACCCCTCCCTTACCTCTTTCCCCCTGAGAATTATCAGTCCGCTCCCTTTCGATGCCCCTAATTCTATTATATTCACCAGTTTATTCTGTTCATCAGATTTTCAATTCACTTGATTTTTAGATTCACTTGTTGATAGATATGTATTTGTTGTTCATAATTTTTACCTTTACTGTTTTCTTCTTCCTCTTCTTAAAGAATACTTTTCAGTATTTCATATAATACTGCTTTGGTGGTGATGAACTTTAGCTTTTTCTTATCTGTGAAGCTCTTTATCTGCCCTTCAAGTCTGAATGATAGTTTTGTGGATAGAGTAATCTTGGTTGTAGGTTCTTGCTATTCATCACATTGAATATTTCTTGCCACTCCTGTCTGGCCTGCATAGTTTCTGTTGAGAAATCAGCAGACAATCATATGGGTGCTCCCTTGTAGGTAATTAACTGTTTTTCTCTTGCTGCTTTTAATATTCTCTCTTTGTCTTTTGCTCTTGGCATTTTAATTATGATGTGTGGTGCTCTTTGGATTCCTTTTTGTTTGGGATTCTGTGTGCTTCCTGGTTTATAAGTCTATTTCTTTCACCAGGTGTGGGAAGTTTTCAGTAATTATTTCTTCAAATAGGTTTTCAGTATCTTGCTCTCTCTCTTCTTCTGGCATCCCCACAATTCTGATGTCGGTACACTTGAAGTTGTCCCAGAGGCTCCTTACACTATCTTCACATTTTTGGATTCTTTTTTCTTGTTTCTTTTCCAGTGGAGTGTTTTCTGCTTCTTTGCATTTCAAATCTTTGACTTGATTCTTTCATTTCTCTAGTTTGCTGTTAGGTCTCTATAATATATTTTATTTCAGTCAGTGTATGTGTAGTTTCTAGTTGGTCCTTTTTATCTCCTCTTGGGTCTCTCTAAATTTATCCTTTTTTTTTTCTAGGACATTCTTTAAAAAATTTTATAACCATGGTTTTGAACTCTATATCCAAGTAGTTTGCTTTCTTCCATTTCTTTCATTTGTGATCCATTCTTTTGTCTCCACATATTTCACTGCTTCCCTGAGTTGGTAGAGTAGCTTTGGGTACTAGATGTCCTATGTGGCCCAGTAGCTCTCCCTCCCCAGTTACCTGAGGTGGACACTCTTGGTGCACCTCTTTGTGAACTTTGTGTACAGTCTTGTTGTAGTTAATTTTTTATTATTGTTGATATCACTGCGGGGAATTGACCTCCAAGCCAATTGGTTGTGAGGATCAGCTGTGTCTTTGCATTTGGGATTGCCTCCAGACCTCTGCCTTGCTTGTGTGCGTGTCCATGCACGTGAGCTTCCAGACCTCTGCCTTTCTGGTTCCCCTAAGGTTCTGTGTGCTCTAGGGACACCTATGAGTTTGGATCCCCAGGGTCTCACCCGAATCTCGGGTTCAATGCAGTTGGACTTGGATTTCAGTGTTATTATGAGATTCTGTTTTCTTCCCGCTAGAGAAAGCCAGTGGCATAATCAGCAGTCAGTGCTCTGTGTGCACACTTTCCCGTGCACTTTCACACACACTTTCACTCGCCTCCAGACCTCTGTCTTTCATGGTTCCCCTAAGTTTCCATGCACTCCTTCCTTTTCACAACAGTCCAGACTCCCCCATATGAGTCTCGCCTGGAGCTGGGGTTCAGTGCAGTCCAAAGTGGGGTTCAGTGCAGTTGGGATTTTCTGTCTTCCTCCTACTAGAGGAAGCCAGCCAAACCCTCCTCTGCCTGTCCTCTCCATGACTGTGTCTCCATACTTCAGCCTTTTACAGCTCCTCTGAGTCTTCATGAGTCCCTCTCTTTACTTCTAGTTGTAGGATTTTCACTCAGCTCGCTTTCTTGTGCTTCTGGATGGTGTCTGAAAATGAGATAGCTGTAATTTTGAAATTGTTTTGTGAGGCAGCAGTTTAGGTGTTAACCTATGCGACCATCTTATTTTCACCCCCAAGGGTTGTTTTAATTTTCTCTTTTTATTATGTTAGTAGATTTTAAATGTTTACCTTTGTATATATTTTTCGAATAAAATTTGTTTAGTCACTCTGAGAACAATTAGAACAATTGTGGTGAATTTTGTATGGAGTCATCATTCTTAGAGAAGCTAGAACTCTATCTCCAGAATTCTCTTCCCTGTATTGTTTTTAAGGCTGGCTATAAGCATTAATGCGAGATTTGGCGAAAAAATGAAGCAGCTCTGAAGGGTACCAGGCACAGAGTAGCAACTTGGCCCACAGTTTCTCTAAGTCTTAGATCAGGCATGAGTTCAGCTCCATGGAGACTGGTACCATTTTGTTTTGAAGGTTATCCATGTTACTGAGTTTAGAAGTGGTGAGATAATATAGGAATCAATTTGCCCTGATTAGTTCCACTTTGTCTTTAGGGGTTTCAGTTTGTGTTTGCTCTTCCCTACTTCACATCAGTTCCTGAGTATAAGGCATTCTGACTCATAGCAATTTTAGGCTCACTTCCAGAGGCCATAGTCTTCTATAAGCCTCATTACCAGCCTCAGAAATATATAAAGTCTAATCTCTGTAATTAATCTTATACCATGTCAATCATAGTGATTCTGCTTTTGAGATCAAATTGTAGCTGATACAAAAGTATAATAGTCTATAGATTGATGAACAAAGTACAAACTCTTTTTGCATGGCATATATGACCTTCAACCAGTTTTTAATCCAAAGCCTTGACCCACCTTCCTTCATATCTATGGTTCCTTCACATGAACAAAGTTAGTACTTCACACATATGGTGTGCTGTCCCACCTTTCCCTGGAATGGCTCTTTCCCATCTTTTCTGCTTATAAATACCCTTTCATCCCAGAAAAAAAACAAAACAGCTCAAATGTTGCTTCCTCAGTGACATCTTCCCCATCTGTGTCACATATATTTACCAGGTAATCATTCTCTTGTCCTCGTGGCACTTAAAAAACTTCAATATAAATTTTAATTGAATTTTCACATACACAAAAAAATTAAAAAATCGTAGCTGCTTATATTTTTTCCAACATATTTCAACAGAATCTCACAAAGTGAACATACTCATCTAACAAGCACGTAATTCAAGAAACAGAACATGAAGAGAATCCCCAAATTCCTTTATCTCATTTTCAGACACTATATCTCCAGCCTGAATTTGAACTTACACTGGCTTTGCTGGATTTTGAGCTTCATATTAATAAAATCATACATTACATTCTTTTGAATTGAGATTCTTTTCCTTAACATTATGTTTACGTGACTCACAATGTTGAATGGGTGTGGTTCATTTGTTCCCATTGCTCTACAGTCCATATTTATCTATTCTACTGGTCACTGAGTTGTTTCCAGGTTGGGGCTATTTACTAAATAGTGCTGTTGTAAACATACTGTAAACCAGCTTATTACAGGAGCTAAATAAAGTTTTAAAAATAAAATCCTAGATTAGAAATAAACGCCCAAACCCTTTTAAAACTATGCATGACTGACTAAATTGGAACTGAAAAAAAAAAAAGCATCAGAATGAGAAAAAAGTAGAAAAAGCAGTAGATATTAAACATATAAAGTCTTCCTACTTTGAGTAAATTAGAAAAATTATTAGTCTCTTACGTTTTGGTATTCTGTTAAAGGCCCAAGATTTAAAGCAAGAGTTTTGTGTGTTTTTTTTTCTGGGTTGACTGACTCCAGGCTCTGCTATTAAGGTGTGGGACCTTGGGCAAATCAGTCTCAATTTCCTCATTTGTAAACACCCTCGGTTGTTTTTGGAATATGTCTCATAAGCTTGGCAAAAATCCGGCCGTAGTCTTTTATTACCTGACGGCACTTTTGCTTTCTCATACATAACCTCGAAGTTATTAAGCATCAGGAGCAAGAAATTAGATCCCAATTTCCTAACTTAAGTCTGACCATACCAGGGTCCCTACGATAAGATACCACAGCGGGCCCCTTTGGCCCAAGCGGATGTGGTACTCTGAATTTGTTCTAAGCGCGGCGCAGTAGAAAGGAGGGGTTTCCGGCAGAGAACGCTCAGGGGCCTGCGGACCCAGAAGCTTAACCGGAACAGGTAGGAGGAACGCCAGCCGTCCGTAGAAGGTGTCCGGAAGCGCCAAGCCGAGACTACATTTCCCACAAGTCCTCGGGGCAGGCGTCAGGGACATTACCGGACAGGCCTTGCCCGGCAATACCAAGGTAAATGCCGGCACTGCGGCTTCGAGGGAAGAGTAATTACTATAGGTTTGTACTAGTAGATTTGTACTAGTAAACCTTCTAACCCATCCCGAACTGACAAGAACGACCTGGCGACTTTGGGGTTTCGGGGACGCAGGACTACACCCCCACGACCCATGTCGGCCCCCCACAGTGGGCCTGGGAGCGATTTCTAGAGGCCTTAGGACGTCGGGCTTGTGCTAGAAAGGTGGAGGCCCGGGTACCTTTCTAGGGTTGGCGATCCGTACAAGTTCCTCATTCGCCCCTCCCCCACGCCCTGTGGCCTGTAAATCAGGAAGGAGCTAGGCCGTGCTCAGCTTCCTTGGGCTCCATGTTAGACATGCAGGGGAGGGTGAGCTTCCTGTCCCGGCCCGACTAGTAGCAGGCGACCTCACTCTCCTTCCTTTCGTTGTTGCTTGGACCAACCGTCCTTTTTTCTGGCGGCTAAAGCTGTTGGCGATTTGCGAGCCTAGCACTGCGAAACCTCTACCCAGCATCCCCCAAAATCTTTCATCCACCTTTGGGGTCGTGTAAAGATTGCCACGGGAGAGGCTAAGTTAACTTGACCTAGATCACAGAACTTAAATGATAGAATTAAAAAAAATGTTTTCATTGATTTTTGAGAGAAACATAGATTGGCTGCCTCCTGCACGCCTTTTATTGGGGATGAAGCCCACAACCCGGTCGTGTACCCTGACCGGGCATGCGTCCAGGACCTCTAAGTGCATGGGACCATGCTCAACCAGCTGAGCCACACCGGCCAGGGCTTAATTGGAAGAATTTAAGGTTCGCACCGAGCCGCTCCCAATCTAAAGCCCTTTGTTTACGTCCCATCACCTTCCTCTAACCTTAACCTAACAGGGCAGGCGCTGATGACCAGTCTTTTTTTTTTGTTTTTTGTTTTGGCCAGCGGTATCCACACATGCTGCTATGGGGCCAGGCCCAGCAATCCGCGTCCCATGCTCGCTGCGCTGGTGTGTACACATGGGTCTGGTCTGTTCCAAAAGTGAACACCGCGTCATTGGCCCACCCATTTCGCTTCTTTCCCCCTGTCTCGGGCCCTTGGTGGCAGCGGCCAAGGGGTGGAGGGTGGAGTTTGCTGCGCGGCAGGGGCGGTGGCCACAGCTAGTGGGTTCTCTGGTGGCCCTGGGCGGGGCCGTGGGGAGGGCGCGGAGGGACCGAGACCCCGCCGAGATGGGGGGTGTGGCTGCTCCGTCAGGATCCCGCCGGTGGGAAAAGGGGTCGGTGACCACCGGTGGCCCGAGCCCCTCCACCATCTGAGAGAGATGGTCTTCCTCTCGGTGAGTCCTGCCTTCGCGGGCCGGCTTCTCTGGCCGGCTTCTCGGCTTGGTCACGCCCCCGGGAGGAGGCAAGAGCGGGGCGGCCTTGGTCTGTGTGCCCTGGATAGGGCAGGGGAACTGACCAGCTGGGCTCCTGGGCCTCCTCCCTTTGGGCATGTTTGATCCGTGGCTTGCGCTCCTTGTTCTAGTTTCATGCAGGCTCCTGGGAAAGCTGGTGCTGCTGCTTTCTGAATCCAGCCCACAGATCTTGGGACCCGGACAGGCTCTGGCGGCTGGAGATGGCAGACACTAGATCCGTGCATGAAACTAGGTTTGAGGCGGCGGTGAAGGTGATCCAGAGTTTGCCAAAAAATGGTACGTGCACTGGGGCCCCGGTTGAAGAAACCTCCTGTAGAGGCCTTTGAGGCCCTAGTTTATGAACCTCACCTCTTCATGATTCTCACCTCTTTTAATCTTTCTGCTTCTACTCTTGCTTATTTAACCTACTTCTTTTCTGCTTTAAAAGGAATGTAACTAAAAGGAGGCATTATATGTGAATTAATTCCTTGCTGATTTTTCAAGCCTGAGACAAATACGTTATCAGGTTTTGAGTGCTTTATATTGTTGTTGAAAACAAAAGTCTTGTTATTTAATGACTGCGGATTTTGGTATGTTAAAAAAATGGCATGGGATGCCTGGTGGCACATACTCACAAAATCTACTATTTAAACCTTTGAAAACTTTGATACCAAGGGAAAGAAATGAAAGAACTACGTTCATTTGTAAAACTATTTATTGTAATGAATACATATATTTACTACTTATTTTGCTATTATACTAGTTTCTCCTTATTATACTCATATTAGACCTGGGAGAAAAGTAATTCAGAATTTTTTTTGTATTCAATGTGTCATTTCTCTGGCTACTTTGATGATTTTTCTCTTTACCTTTGATTTTCTTCAATTTGACTAGGATATGCCTAGTTATGGTTTTCTTCATATTTATTTTCTTTGGGGTTTGCAGTACTTTTTGAATTTATCAGTTTATGTCTTTGACCGATGTTAGGAAGGTTAAGACCATTATTCAAATTTTCAGGTTTTTTTTTTTAACCCCTGTGGAAAAGCTTGGAGGGGGGACTTTTATTTTTCACTTACTATCTTCCTGCAATATATTCTTCTGAAAAAAATTACCTGTATTTTATTTTTTTTAATATATTTTATTGATTTTTTACAGAGAAGAATAGAGAGTTAGAAACAACGATGAGAGAGAAACATCAATCAGCTGACCCCTGCATATCCCCTACTGGGGATGTGCCGGCAACCAAGGTGCATGCTCTTGACTGAAATTGAACCTGGGACCCTTGAGTCTGCAGGCTGACACTCTAGCCACTGAGCCAAACCAGTTAGGGCTAAACCTGTATTTTAAATGATGCTTTTAAGTACTATTATTGTGATGGAATGTAATACCAACTGAGTACAACATTAATGTATGATTATAGTATTTAATATCATGTTCTCTATTCTTATGATATTTGCCTGCATATTAAACATTCAACACCATTCAATAAAAATTAAGTAAGTGCAGATTCAAAAAATTTGGAAACAAATATATTACATAGTATTCTTTTTAAAATATATTTTTATTGATTTCAGAGAAGAAAGGAAAGGAAGAGAGTGATAGAAACACCAATAATGAGAACTATTGATTGGCTGCCTCTTGCACTTATTGAGCATGTGCCCTTGACTGGAATCAAACCCAGGAGGAAATATGGGGAGTTGAAAGATAAGAATGAGTGAACAAAATAAAAGAAATAGGAACTTATTTAGGTATTGATTTGATAAAATGTCCAATTAAGAGATTTTATAGAAAGGCATGATTCTCAGAGTTTTGTATAAGTTGTACCATCATCCTTTCTCCTAACCTACATGTTTTTATATATTTTTAACAACTAATAAAGCTAGATTTGATGTCTCTAGTCTATTACCTTTATTGACATTATATATTCCTTATTTTTTTAATTTAAATGTCATTTATTAAGAAACCCATGTAAATGTAAATAAAGTTTCTATTAAATAATATTTAAGAAGATATTACAAAGTTAAGATACCCTGCCAAATGGCACCTATGTTGGACAATGTACAAAATACTGTTATCTTCTGAAAGTAAATTGATAGTGAGACAAAAGTATTATTACAATGAATTATTAAATATATTTACATTACTTTAAAATTGTTTGGTTTTCCCTGAATTGTTTTTCAAAGAATAAGATCATGTATATACTAGTATAGATACATATTTATATCCCATACTAGAGGCCCAATACACAAAATTCATTCAAGAGTAGGCCTTCCTTCCCCCATCTGCCAGTACCAGCTTCCTTTTGGCACCTGGGACCTGGGCTTCCCTTGCAGCTTCGGTTTTGTTTGGAAGGTCATCCAATCTATTTAGCATATTATGCTTTTATTATTATCTATACTAATAAAAGAGAAATATGCAAATTGAGCATACCTTTGCAACACCCACCAGCCAATCAGGAGCAAATATGCAAGCTAATCCAACAAATATGATGGGTTAATTTGCATAAGCAGGCATGAGCGGCCAGGGTCGGGTGGGACGCAGGTGTTGCTCACAGCTCCAGTTGCTCTGGGCCTCTTGGCAGCATGGGAAGATAGAAAGGCAGCTCCAGCCGAAGTGAAGGCAGTGCCAGCAGTCAGGGGAAGGAAAGTCCATTCTTGCACAAATCTTCATGCATCGGGCCTTTGGTAGATAATAAAAGCCTAACATGCTAAGTGTTTGGTTGGCCGTTCAGCCAATCAAGTGTAATATGCTAATGATATGCTAAGGCTGCTCAACCGCTTGCTGTGATGTGCACTGACCACCAGGGGGCAGACACTCTAGCCTACTGGGGAGCTTGCTGCTGGGGTCTGGCTGATCAGGACTGAGCTATATAGATGGGACATGCTCTGGAGCCCTCCCGTGGTCCCTACTGGGTCCCAATTGTGCACTGGTGGGGTCCCTCAGCCTGGCCTGTGTGTTCTCGCAGTCTGGTACCCATTGGGGGATGTTGGAGAGCCAGTGTCAGCCCAATCCCTTAGGCCAGGTCAAGGAACCCCACTGGTGCATGAATTCATGCACTGGACCTCTAGTCTATACTACTAAAAGGCTAATATGCTAACTAGACCAGATATTTTCCAGACTTCCTTCTGCACTAAGCCACAGTGTCAGGGGCCTAGGCAGAGGCAATTAGGGGCAATCAGGCAGGCAGGCAAGTGGTTAAGAACCAGCAGTCTGGATTGCAAAAATGACGTCTGACTGCCGGGATCGGTCCTGAACCGGCATTGGACATCCCCATGGTGTCCTGGATTGGAGAGGGTACAGGCCAAGTTGAGGTACCCTTCCCCCCCATGCCTGAATTTTGTGCACTGGCCTCTAGTCCTATATAATCCTATATAATAAAAGGCTAATATGCAAATCGACCAAATGGCAGAATGACTGGTTGCTATGACGTGTACTGACCATCAGAGGGCAGATGCTCAATGCAAGAGCTGCCCCCTGGTGGTCAGTGTGCTCCCATAAGGGGAGCACTGCTGGCAAGTGCCACGGTGGTGGCAGGAGCCTCTCCCACCTCAGTAGCAGCACTAAGGATGTCCAACTGGCAACTCAGCTGTCAGACATCCCCCAAGGGCTCCCAGACTCTAAGAGGGCACAGGCCAGGCTTAGGGACTGCCCCCTGACTAACTCAGTGCACCGAACCTCTAGTATGTATATATAAATATATTTTTATTGCTTTCAGAGAGGAAGGGAGAGGGAGAGAGAGATAGAAACATCAATGATGAGAATCATTGTTTGGCTGCCCCCTGCATGCCCCCTACTGGGGATTGAGCCCACAACTGCGTTATGTGCTCTTGAACTCGACACCCTTCAGTTGCAGGCTGATGCTCTATCCATTGAGCAAAACTGGCCAGGGCATTATATATATATCTCCTACATAATAAAGAGGTAATATGCAAATTGATCCTCATGCACTTACAAGATGGCTGCCTATGACCAGACTGGCAGGGGTGTTAGTGAGGGATAATCAAATGATTGAACATCAGGCTGCATGGGGCGATCAGGCTGGCAGGGAGGTTAGTGAGGGATGACTGAACAACTGAGCAACAGGCTGCATGGGGTAATCAGGCTGGCACGGTGGGCAGTTGGGAGTGGTCAGGCCAGCAGGTGGGCAGTTAGGGGCAACCAGGCAGGCAGGCAAGTGAGTGATTAGGAGCCAGCAGTCTGGGATTGTGAGAGATGTCCAACTGCCAATTTAGGCCCAATCCCCTGAGGGGTTCTTGATTGGAGAGGGTACAGTCTGGGCTGAAGGGACCTTCCCCCCAGTGCATGAATTTCATGAACTGGACTTCTAGTATGCTCAGAGAGAGAGGCGGGGGTGGAGGGTGGGAAGGATGGTCCAGGTGCACAAAATTCATGCACTGGGTGGGGGGCGTCCCCTCAGCCCAACCTGTGCCCTCTCAAAGTTCAGGACACCTCACTCCTTACTGCCTACCTGCTCACTGCTTCTTACTGCTCAGATTGCTGCTCCTTAGTGCTGCTGTGAGAAAGGAGAGACTCCTGCCACAACTGTTGCGCTCGCCAGCTGTGAGCCTGGCTTCTGGCACTCCCACTATGGGAGCCCACTGACCACCAGGGGCAGCTCCTGTGTTGAATGTCTGCCCCCCTGGTGGTCATTGTGCATCATACCAACTAACTGGTTGTTCTTGTCATTCCACCATAATGGTCACTTAGGCATACACACACACACACACACACACACACACACACATGTGTTTGTGTGTGTGTGTATATATATGTGTGTGTGTGTGTGTGTGTGTGTGTGTGTATTTTTTTTAAATCCTTACTGAGGATATGTTTTACAAATTTTTTATTTTTTTTTAGAGAGGGGAAGTGAGGGAGAGTGAAAGAAACACTGGTGCATGTGAAAAACATCCATCAGCTGCTTTCTGTACTTACCCCTACTTGGACTGAACCTGCAACTCAGGCATGTGCCCTGACCAGGACTCCAAACCCACAACCCAGGAATGTGCCCTGACCAGGAATACAATTGGCAACCTTTGGGTATTTGGGAGTTTGCCCTAATCAACAGCCACATCAGCCACAGTGTTTGTTTTTTTTTTTCCTTTTGCTTTCCAGCCAGGTGTTGTTGTTTTTTCCTTTTTGCATAATCTATACTTAAGGCCTAAAGTTATAATGAATCCTATAACATCTATATCTGGTATTACCTTGACCTTTAGAAATTTTAATTCTTAGATAATACTTTAAACATATGTCAAATTTATCATGTGTGAGAACCTTGAGGACAGGACAGAAATTATACTTTATTTCAGTGTCTTACAGAACACCTTCATTATATGTTATCAGTGTTGGCTGTAACCTATGCTAATGTATATATCACCTTAACCAAAAACCTTTAAACTTTATTTGATTAATTTTCTGAAAATATTGTAAGTTTAGGCTTTTGATGTTTTAAATTTAGATCTGTCTACTTATTAGATAACAATTTTTAACTGTAGTTTTTAAAAAATTTTCCCTCTACTAAATAAAGAAGGACTTTTCATAGAAATAGTATATCTAATAGATACTTCTAAATGAGCATATGTTATATAGATAATTATTATTGTAATTTTGGAATTAATTATTCACTCTTGGCCAAACCTGAAACACCAGCTCTCACTCATCTTGTCTCTCATAATTTTCACATTCATATACTAGTAGCTTTCGATTACTACATGTTTATTATGTAATTTATAAATTTTTTGTTGTTGTTGTTGTTAATCTTCACCTCAGGATGCTTTTTCCCATTGTCTTTTAGAGAGAGTGGAATAGAGGAAAAGAAAGAGAGAGAAAAATTCATGCCTCCTGAACACTCCTCAATCTGGACTAGGTATCGAACCTTCAACCCAGGTATCTGCCCTTGACTGGGAATCAAACCCAGGACCCTTCAGTGCATGGGTCAATGCTCTAACCACTGAGCATACTGATCAAGGCAATGTATAAAGTTTTTAAAATATAAAAATTTTATAGTTTTAAAATTTATATTTATAACATTTGATATAAAAGTAATATGCACTGACAGTAAATACTTTAAAAACACAAACAAGCAAAAAGAAACATAAAAATAACCTGCATGCCTACTGTACAGAGATACTCTTTTAACTATTTGATATTTTCTTCTATTATACTTAAAAAATACACACACACACACACACACACACACACACACACACACATGAGGCCCAGTGCATGAAATTCATGCATGGGTGGGGGGTGTCCTTCAGCCTAGCCAGCTCCCTCTCCAATCTGGGACCCCTTGAGGGATGTTTGACTGCCCATTTAGGCCCGATCCAGGTAGGACATCCTCTCACAATCTAGGACTGCTGACTCCCAACTGCTCACCTGCCTGCCAGCCTGATTACCCCCTAACTACTCCCCTGCCAGTCTGATTGATGCCTAACTGCTCTCCTGCCAGCCTGTTTGTTCTTTACTGCCCTGCCCTGCAGGCCTGGTCACCCCTAACTGCCCTCCCTGCAGACCTAGTCACCCCCAACTTCCCTCCTCTGCCAGCCTGGTCACCCCTAAATGCCCTCCCCTGCAGGCTTGATCACCCCCAACTGCTCTCCCTTGCAGACCTGGTCCCTCTCAACTGCCCTCCCTGCTGGCTATCTTGTAGTAGCCATCTTGTGTCCACATGGGGGCAAAATCTTTTGACCACATGTGGGCAGTCATCTTGTATGTTGGAGTGATGGTCAATCTGCATATTACTCTTATTAGATAGGATAGAGGCTTGGTGCCTGGGTGGGAGTCAGCTGGTTTGCCCTGAAGGGTGTCCCAGATCAGGGTTGGGGTTCCCTTGAAGTGTGGGGTGGCCTGGGTGAGGAGCCTGTGATGTTTTGCAGGCCAGCCATGCCCCCTGGTACCCAAGCGGAGGCACTGATATCTGGGATTTATTTATCTTTTACAATTGAAACTTTGTAGGCCTGACTGAAGCCAAGCCTTCTGCTCACTCAGCCATTGAAACTTTCTTGCCTTCAGCAGAGGCCTGAGCCAGCCAGGATGTATGGAAAACTTGGCTTCCTCCATCGCCAGGGCAACCTAAGTCTCACTCTGTGGCGGCAGCCATTTAAACTTTGTTGCCTTAAGTGGAGACCTGGACTAGCCAGGGTGTGTGGAAAGCTTGGCTTCCTCCATCGCTGGGGGCAACCCAAGCCTCCCTCCTGCTATCTCTGTGGCCGTAGCCATCTTGATTGAATTAATTGGCATACTTACACCTGATTGTCTGATGGGCATGGCTGGTGGGTGTATAGTACTCTTATTAGATAGGATATACACATATGTGTGTGTGTGTGTGTGTGTGTGTGTGTGTGTGTATGTGTATATATGTATAAAGGGAGAGAGAGAGATAGAAACATGAATGATGGAAGAGAATCATTGATCACTGCCTCCTGCATGCCCCATACAATGGGGATCGAGCCCACAACCTAAGCATGTGCCCTTGACTGGAATCAAACCTGGGACCCTTCAGGACACAGGCAGACGTTATATCCGCTGAGCCAAACCAGCTAGGGCTGATTTACTTTTTAAATAATCATTCAGGTTACTAGGTATAACACATACTGAAAAGAAGGCAAGAATAAAATCAACCAGCAGGGAGGGTATTGTAGTCCAGGAAATGACAATTGCTTAAGCTTAAGTGGTAGGGTGAGGAATTGAGACGAGAAATTGAATATATATATATATATATCCCCTCAACTCCTGCCCCCCCCCCACACTGCTTTGTTGTTTTACTTATTTATGCATTCATTGGTTGCTTCTTGTATGTGCCCTGACTAGGGATAGAACCTGTAACATTGGTGTATTGGGGCCAACGCTCTAATCAACTGATCTTCCTGGCCAGAGCTGTTTTTTTTTTTTTTAATATATTTTATTGATATTTTAGAGAGGAAGGGAGAGGGATAGAGAATTAGAAACATTGATGAGAGACATCAGTTAGCCGCCTCCTGCACGGCCCCTACTGGGGATGTGCCCACAACCAAGGTACATGCCCTTGACTGGAATCAAGCCTGGGACCTTTCAGTCCACAGGACAATGCTCTATCCACTGAGCCAAACCGGTTTTGGCCAGAGCTATTTTTTTATTTATTGAACTGAGTTAGGCATTGTTATTAAAGTGTAGTCTCAGAGTTTTTAAAATTGAAAGAGTAAAGCAACTAGCAGAGCCATAACTTTTCTTTTTGTAGGATAGAAATAATTATTTGAACTATTAATGAACTATTGAAAATCACAATATATATATAGCTCAGTGACTTTGTAGCCTTAGAGTATCAATTGTATTCTCTAAGTGACTTTTATTTATTTATGTTTTTCAAGTGACCTTTATTTAATGTTATTTTTCCAAAAGGTTCATTCCAGCCAACAAATGAAATGATGCTCAAGTTCTATAGCTTCTATAAACAGGCAACTGAAGGCCCCTGTAAACTTTCAAGACCTGGATTCTGGGATCCTATTGGAAGATATAAATGGTAATTTTACATAGAGATCTGTGAAGGAAATTTTACTGTAATGATAGTTATTTATGTGATTATATATTATTCTGTGCATAAAATGTTCTAGGTATAGGATACAATTTTTTTAAAAATATATTTTATTTATTTTTTACAGAGAGGAAGGGAAAGGGATAGAGAGTTAGAAACATCGATGAAAGAGAGACATCGATCAGCCTCCTCCTGCACGCCCCCTACTGGGGATGTGCCCGCAACCAGGATACATGCCCTTGACTGGAATCGAACTTGGGACCTTTCAGTCCACAGGCTGACGCTCTATCCACTGAGCCAAACCGGTTTCGGCAATGATACAATTTTTATAATTCTTGTACTCTTAACACAATTTCACACAAATAGGAATATCTTGAGGAAGAGAGGAAAACAATAAAATCACAAGCTATAGGTGCACCAGAGATAATAAACAATTTTCAGTTAGTCATTCCTTTTCTGGAGTATTTTTCTTACCCTGTTTCCCTGAAAATAAGACAGTGTCTTATATTAATTTTTGCTCCCAAAGATGCACTAGGTCTTATTTTCAGAGAATGTCTTATTTTTCCATGAAGAAGAATATGGTACACATTTATTGTTGAACAAAAAAAAAAAAAAAGGAAATTTATTACCTGTATATGGTAGTAGTTGTCATCACAAACCAGCTCACTGGCCGCAGCGCAGCTGGAGCTGTTCAGGCAGTGTGAGGTCTCTTTAAATCAGGAGTCAGGTGCCTTACGTTAGCTTCAGGGGCCTTATATTTTGGGGAGGCCTTATGTTCGGGGGAGGCCTTATTATTGGGGAGGTCTTATTTTCAGGGGGGTGCCTTATATTATTACAGCGAGAGGCAAAACTGGAAGAAGGTCTTATTTTCAGGGGATGTCTTACTTTCGGGGAAACAGGGAATTATGCTAAGAGCAAGTTCCATACAAAGTTAAAGGAGCAAACTTTCCTGCCTGTTTGACCTGACATGAAAAATAGTGACTTGTAAAGTGACATTGTTTTGAGCCTTTAAGATAAAAATTAATTAGGAACATGACTCGGGTACTGTCTACTAATATTTTATCTAAGACGTCATTCTTGTTCCACTATCTATCTATATAAAAGCCTAAGTGACTGTTGCAACTGAACGGCCGACCGAATAGGCTGCATGAGGCGACCAGCCTGGCAGGGGGGTTAGTGAGGGGTGACCAAATGACTGAGCAGCAGGCTGCATGGGGCAACCAGCTGGCAGGGGTGCCAGTGAGGCTGACCAAAGGACTGAACAGTAGGCTGCGTGGGGCAACCAGGGTGGTGGTGGTGGGACAGTTGGGGATGATCAGGCCAGTAGGGGGACCATTAGGGGCAACCAGGCAGACAAGTGGGCCAGTGAGGGGCGATCAGGCTGGCAGGCAGAGGTGGTTAGAGGTGATCAGGCTGGCAGTGTGGGGGGGAGAGGGGCAGTTAGGGGCGATCAGGCAGGCAGGCAGGTGAGTGATTAGGAGCCAGCAGTCCAGAATTGTGAGAGGATGTCCAACTGCAGGTTTAGGCCTGAACCCTGGTTCAGGCCAGCAGTTGAACATTCCCCGAGAGGTCCTAGATTGGAGAAGGTGCAGGTGGGGCTCAGGAGACCTACCTCTCCCCCCATACACGAATTTCATGCAATGGGCCTCTAGTCTATATAATAAAAGCCTAAGCAACTGTTATGGTTGAACAACCACAATGACTGGTCACTATAATACCTACTGACCACCCGAGGGCAGACGCACAATGCAGATGCTGTCCCCTAGTGGTCAGTACATTCCCAGGGGGAATGCCGCTCAGCCAGAAGGCGGGCTTATGGCTGGCAAGCACAGTGGTGCAGACTGGACTGAGGACCACCCCCTCTCCAGTGCATGAATTTCATGCATGGGGCCACTTGTACATTAATAAAGATTGGATCTTTAAAGAAATTTATTGATTTTGTTTTAGAGAGAAAGGAAGGATGAGAAAGAGTGGAAGAGAAACATTGGCTTGTTATTCTACTTATTTATGCATTTATTGGTTGCTTGTATTTGTCCTGACCAGAGATTGAACCCCAACTTTGGTGTATTGGAACAGTGCTCTAAATAACTGAGCTAAGGGGCCAGGCTAAAATTTGATTTGTAATATATTTAAAAGAATAATAAAATGTGCAGAGTTGCCCTGGCTGGGTAGATCAGTTTGTTAGAGCATCATCCTGATACATCAAGGTTGTTGCGGGTTCAGTCCCTGGTTAGAGAACATACAAGAATCAACCAATGGATGCATAAATACGTGAAGCAACAAAATGATCTCTCTCTCTCTCTCTCTCACTCAAGTCATTCAATAAATAAAAATGAAAAAAGAAAAATCCAGAGATAACTTTGCCATTTAAAAAAAAATTATTTTTTATTTTTATTTTTTTAATTGTTTATTGTTCAGATTACTACAATTGTTCCTTTTTTCCCCCCACAACTCCCTCCACCTGGTTCCTACTTCACCTTCTGCCCTTACCTCCCCCCCTACTGTCCTCATCCTTAGGTGTATGATTTTTTTCCAGTCTCTTCCTGTACCCCCTCACCCCTTTCCCCCTGAGAATTATCAGTCCACTCCCTTTCTATGCCCCTGATTCTATTATATTCACCAGTTTATTCTGTTCTGATGGATTTTTAATTCACTTGATTTTTAGATTCACTTGTTGATAGACACATATTTGATGTTCATAATTTTTATCTTTATCATTTTTTTCTTTCTTCCTCTTCCTAAAGAGTACCTTTCATCATTTCATATAATACTGGTTTGGTGCTGACGAATTCCTTTAGTTTTCTCTTATCTGTGAAGCTTTTTATCTGCCCTTTAATTCTGAATGATATCTTTGCTGGGTAGAGTAATCTTGGTTGGAGATTCTTGCTATTCATCACTTTGAATATTTCTTGCCACTCCCTTCTGGCCTGTATAGTTTCTGTTGGGAAACTAGCTGACAGTTGTATGGGTTATCCCTTGTAGGTAATTAACTGTTTTTCTCTTGCTGCTTTTTTTTTTTTAATAGTGTCTTTATTTTTCTATTGCTGCTTTTAATATTCTCTCTTTGTCTTTTGCTTTTTGGTATTTTAATTATGATGTGTCATTTTTTTTTTACATTTTTTAAATTTTTTATTAATTTTTATTCATTTTTTATACATATCTCCCCATTGCCCCCCCCCTCCCTCCCAGGCATACCCCGACCCCCCAGTATCTGTGATCATTGGTTATGCTTATATGCATGCATACAAGTCCTTTGATTGATCACTTATCTACCTCACCTAACTTTAATCTTTCTGCTGTAATTTCACAGTCTGTTTGATGCTTTATGATTTTTGTCCTCCTTAGAATTATCAGTCTACTCCCTTTCTGTGCTCCTGATTCTATTATATTCACCAGTTTCTTCTGTTGATCAAATTTTTAATTCACTTAATTTTTTAGATTCACTTGTTGATAGATATGTATTTGTTGTTCATAATTTTTTGTCTTTTACCTTTTTCTTCTTCTTCTTCTAAAAGAGTACCTTTCAGCATTTCATATAATACTGGTTTGGAGTTGATGAACTCCTTTAGCTTTTTCTTCTCTGTGAAGGTCTTTATCTGCCCTTCAATTCTGAATGATAGCTTTGCTGGATAGATTATTCTTGGTTGTAGGTTCTTGCTGTTCATCACGTTGAATATTTCTTGCCACTCCTGTCTGGCCTGCATCGTTTCTGTTGAGAAATCAGCTGACAGTCGTATGGGTGCTCCCTTGTAGGTAATGAACTGTTTTTCTCTTGCTGCTTTTAATATTCTCTCTTTGTCTTTTGCTCTTGGTATTTTAATTATGATGTGTCTTGGTGTGGTCCTCTTTGGATTCCTTTTATATGGGGTTCTGTTTGCTTCCTGGACTTGTAAGTCTATTTCTTTTACCAGGTGTGGGAAGTTTTCAGTCATTATTTCTTTAAATAGGATTTCAGTATCTTGCTCTCTCTCTTCTTCTGGCACCCGCACAATTCTGATGTTGGTATGCTTGAAGCTGTCCCAGAGGCTCCTTACATTATCTTCACATTTTTGGATTCTTTTCTCTTCTTGTTTTTCCAGTTGAAGGTTTTCTGCTTCTTTATATTTCAAATTTTTGACTTGATCCTTGCCTTTCTCTAGTCTGCTGTTAGGACTCTGTATAATAGTTTTTATTTCCGTCAGTATATGTTTAATTTCTAGTTGGTCTTTTTTTATCTTTAGTTGGACCTTTTCCATCTCCTCTTGGGTCTCACTAAATTTATCCATCTTTTCTAGCATATTCTTGAAAAACCTTATAAGCGTGGTTTTGAACTCTATATCCAGTCGTTTTTTTTCCTCCATTTCTTTTGTTTGTAATCCCTTCCCTTGTCTCGGCATTTTCACTATGCCGGGGGAAAACTTCTGTGTTGAATTCAGCTTTATGATACCAGACACAAAGCCGAAGAAGCCTTTGTTGAGCTTGGGAGGGGTGGAGTCTCAGGGCGTAAGGGACCGCCTTGCCTTCCAGTTGGCCCCGCCCTCCACAGCCCCTGAGTCTCACGTGACTGGGTAATGGCTGGAGCGGTCCTTGTGCGTGTACCTGCAGTGCCTCCAACCGCTGCCTTTCCAGCTCCTCTGTGCACCAGGACCACACGAGTCTAGGTCTCCAGGGTTTCGTCCGAAACAGGGGCTTAGTGGACTCAGAAGTGGCACAGTTGGGAGGGTCTGTCTCCCGCCCACTCGCGAAAGCCAGCGGCACAATCAGCAATCTGTCCTGTGCGCAGTGCCATGCTTGCCACCAGGCCTTTGATCTTTTGCGGCTCCCCTAAATTTCCGTGCATTTCTCCCTTTTCACAGTCCAAACTCCCCCCGTATGAGTTTCGGCTGGATCTGGGGTTTAGTGTCGTAGGATAAGGAGTTCAATGCCTTTGAGAGTCTCCGTCTCCCTCCTGCCAGAGAAAGCCAGCCAGGTACTCCGGCACCCGCTCTCTCCTCGCGTGCATCTCCGTACCTCAGCTTTTTGCAGCTCCTCTGGGTTTCCGTGAGCCCCTCTCTTTCCCTCTAGTTGTAGAACTTCCATTCAGCCAGCTTTCCTGTGGTTCTGGATGATGTCCGTTCTGTCTTTTAGTTGTAGTTTTGAAATTGTTGTGCGAGGCAGCAGTGTAGGTGTTTACCTATGCCGCCATCTTGGATTCCTGTATCTATGATGTGTCTTGGTGTAGTCCTCTTTGGATTCCTTTTATTTGGCCTTTTGTGTGCTTCCTGGACTTGTAAGTCTATTTCTTTCACCAGGTGAGGGAAGTTTTCAGTCATTGTTTCTTCAAATAGGTTTTCAGTATCTTGCTCTCTCTCTTCTTCTGGCAACCCCATAATTCTGATGTTGGTACG
Organism: Lasiurus cinereus; assembly: GCA_011751065.1. NCBI lineage: Eukaryota > Metazoa > Chordata > Mammalia > Chiroptera > Vespertilionidae > Lasiurus > Lasiurus cinereus. The sequence goes on from JAAGEH010000032.1 coordinate 35,569,672, forward strand.
CTTGAAGTTGTCCCAGAGGCTTCTTACACTATCCTCACATTTTTGGATTCTTTTTCTTTTTTGCTTTTCTGGTTGACTGTGTTTTTTTGCTTCTTTGTATTTCAAATCTTTGACTTGATGCTTGCATTCCTCTAGTCTGTTGTTGGGTCTCTGTATAATATTTTTTATTTCAGTCAGTGTATGCTTAATTTCTAGTTGTTCCTTTCTCATCTCTTCTTGGGCTCGCTAAATTCATCAACCTTTCCTAGGTCATCTCTTCTTGGGCTCGCTAAATTCATCAACCTTTCCTAGGAAATTCTTGAAAAACCTTATAAGGGTGGTTTTGAACTCTATCTCCAGTCATTTGTTTTCCTCCATTTCTTTCATTGTGGTCCATTTCTTTGTCTCCACATGTTCTCTGCTTCCCTGAGTTGGTAGAGTAGCTTTGTGTGCTAGGTATCCTATATTGCCCACTGGATTGGTTTCCCCAGTTACCTGAGGTGAACACTATTGGTGCACCCCTTTGTGGACTGTGTGTACAGCCTTGTTGTAGTTAAGTCTTGATTGTTGTTGGTATCACCTGGAGGAATTGACCTCCAGGCCAGTTAGCAGTGCCTAAGCCGGGAGAACTTCTTTGCTGGAGACAGCCTTATGGGTCAAGACTTGCAAAATTGCAAAAACCTCTGTGCTTGGTGTGGATGGGGTTTTGTCTCAGGGCTGAGCAGACAGTCTTGGGTTCCCGTCAGCCCCACCCCACGAGGCCTCTGGGTTTCAGTGTCCCTCAGTAATCTGCAAGCACCTCAGAGAAAAAGCTGCCCTCAGGTCTCGCCTGTTGCCTGATAGTCCAGTTTCTCCCTGAATGAATCTGGGTTCCCAGATTTTCCCCTCGAAGTGGAGTTCAGCGCAGTAGGGAGCCTCCGGTTCCCTTCATATGGAGAAAGCCAGCTGCACACTCAACAGTCTGTCCTCTCTTCATGCACTTGCGTGCGCATGTGCCTCCAGATCTCTGTCTTTCGCAGCTTTCCTGAGTTTCTGTCTGACAGTCCAGATTTCCCCCTATATGAGGCTGGGTCACCAGGGGTTCACCCAGAACTGGGGTTCAGTGCAGTCGGAACTGGGGTTCAGTGCAGTCGGGAGCTTCCAACTCTCTCTTGCTAGGGAAAGCCAGTGGCAATCTCAGCAGCCCATTGTCTCTGCACGCACTTGTGCACGCACCTCCACACCCATGCCTTCCGCAGTTCCCCCGAATTTCTGTGTGTCTTTCTCTCTACCTGACAGTCCAGACTCTCCCCGTATGAGCCTGGGTCCACAGGTTCTCCCCCGGAACTGAGGTTCAGTACAGTTGGAACTAGAGTTCAATGTAGTCGGGAGCTTCTTTCTCCCTCCTACCAGAGAAAGCTAGCCTCACACTCAGCCACCCTTCATCTCTGCATGCTTGTCTACACACCTAAGCCTTTTGTAGCTCCTTTGATTCTCTGTGATTTTTTCTCTTTCCTTCACATTGTAGAATTTACTCTCAGCAAGCTTTCCTGTGGTTCTGGATGATGTCCTTTTTGTCTTTTAGTTGTAGTTTTGTAATTGTTATGGGAGACAGCAATTTAGGTGTTTACCTATGCCATCATCTTAGTTTCTCCCTTTTTCTTTTAAATATGTTTTTATTGGTTTCAAAGAGAGGAAGGGTGAGGGAAGAGAGAGATAGAAACACTGATGAGAGAGAAATATCATTGATCGGCTGCCTTCTGCATGCCTCCCACCAGGGATTGAGCCCACAACCCTGGCATGTGCCCTGATGGAATTGAATCAGTGACATTCTGGTTCCTGGGGTTGACTGTCAACCATTGAGCAATACTGGTCAGGCAACATTTTAAAAAAAAAATCACTATGTGTGTGTGTGTGTGTGTGTGTGTGTGTGTGTGTGTGTGTATTGTTCATTTTATTACAATTTTTCCTCTTTGTTCTCCCCATAGCTTCCCTCTACCCTCTTTATTCTCTCCATAGCTTCCCTCCCACCCCACCCTTTGCCCTTACCTCCCCCGCATTGTCCTCATCCATAGGTGAATGATTTTTGTCCAGTCTCTCCCTGCACCCCTTTCACCTCTTTCCCCCTGAGAATTATCAGTCCACTCCTTTCTATGCCCCTATCTATTATATTCACCAGTTTATTCTGTTCTGATGAATTTTTAATTCACTTGATTTTTAGATTCACTTGTTGTTCAAAATTTTTATCTTTACCTTTATATTTGTTGTTCAAAATTTTTATCTTTACCTTTTTTTTCTTCTTCCTCTTCTTAAAGAGTACCTTTCAGCATTTCATATAATACTAGTTTGATCCTGATAAATTCCTTTAGTGTTTTCTTATCTGTGAAGTTCTTTATCTGAATGGTAGCTTTGCTGGATAGAGTAATCTTCGTTGTAGATTCTTGCTATTCATCACTTTGAATATTTCTTGCCACTCCTGTCTGGCCTGCATAGTTTCTTTTCTTTTTTTAAAAATATATTTTATTGATTTTTTACAGAGAAGAAAGGAGAGGGATAGAGAGTTAGAAACATTGATCAGCTGCCTCCTGCACGCCCCCCACCGGAGAGTGCCCTTGACTGGAATCAAACCTGAGACCTTTCAGTCCGCAGACCGACGCTCTATCCACTGAGCCAAACTGGTTTCGGTTGGCCTGCATAGTTTCTGTTGAGAAATCAGCTGACAGATGTATGTAGGTAATTAACTGTTTTTCTCTTGCTGCTTTTAATATTCCCTCTTTGTCTTTTGCTCTTGGCTTTTTATTTATTTATTTATTTACTTATTTATTTATTTATTTTTATTTTTAAAATATATTTTATTGATTTTTTACAGAGAGGAAGGGAGAGGGATAGAGAGCCAGAAACATGGATGAGAGAGAGACATCGATCAGCTGCCCCCCACTGGGGATGTGTGTGCAACCAAGGTACATGCCCGTGACCGGAATCTAACCTGGGACCCCACAGTCCGTAGGCTGCTCTTGGCTTTTTAATTATGATGTATCTTGGTGTGGCCCTCTTTGGATTCCTTTTGTTTGGGCTTTTGTGCGCTTTTTGGACTTGTAAGTCTATTTCTTTCACCATGTAAGGGAAGTTTTCATTATTTCTTCAAATAGGTTTTCAGTATCTTGTTCTCTCTGTTCTTCTGGCACCCCCATAATTCTGATGTTGGTATGCTAGAAGTTACCTCAGAAGCTTCTTACACTATCTTCACATTTGTGGATTCTTTTTTCTTTTTGCTTTTCCAGTGAGTGTTTTCTGCTTCTTTGCATTTCAAATCTTTGACTTGATTCTTGCATTCCTCTAATCTGCTGTTAGGTTTCTGTATAATATTTTTTATTTCAGTCAGTCTATGTTTAATTTCTAGTTGGTCCTTTTTCATCTCCAGTTGGTCCTTTTTCATCTCCTCTTGGGTCTTGCTAAATTTATCCATCTTTTCTAGGAAATTCTTGAAAACCTTGTAACCGTGGTTTTTTGAACTCTATATCCAGTCATTTGTTTTCCTCCATTTCTTTCTTTTGTCTCTGCATTTTCCCTGCTTCCCTGAGTTGGTAGAGTAGCTTTGGGTGCTAGTTGTATTATATGGCTCAGTAGCTCTGCCATCCCAGTTACCTGAGGTGGACTCTCTTGGTGCACCCGTTCGTGGGCTGTGTGTACAGCCTTGTTGTAGTTAAGTCTTTTTTTTAAAAATATATATTTTATTGATTTTTTTTTTTTTTTACAAAGAGGAAGGGAGAGGGATAGAGAGTTAGAAACACTGATGAGAGAGAAACATCGATCAGCCACCTCCTGCACGCCCCTCACTGGGGATGCGCCCGCAACCAAGGTACCCTTGACCGGAATCGAACCCTGGACCCTTGAGTCCACAGGCCAATGCTCTATTCATTGAGCCAAACCCCTTTCGGCTGTAGTTAAGTCTTGATTGTTGTTGGCATCACTGGGAGGAATTGACCTCCAAGCTGATTGGTTGTGAGGATCAGCTATGTCTGCACCCAGAGAACTTCTGTGCTGACTCGGGTTTAAGACTTGCCATCGAGCGAGCGATTTTTGCTTTGAAATACGAGCAACATTTGAGATAGGAGTAATCGCGTAGATCAGCTGGCTGCACACAACCCACCAGTTTACCGCAACTTGAGCATCTCATAGTTTCCCATGCCTCAAGGTTACGGAATGAATTAAACTCGTATCTTGAGGTACCACTGTAGTCTTTGTGCTAGGATTGGATGGGATGGAGTCTCAGGGCTTAGCAGACAGGCTCGGCTTCCTGTCAACCCCTGGGTTTCAGTGTCCCTTAGTAATTGCTGTAGCTCTCTCTGCACACAGTCACACTCACGTGCCTCCAGATCTCTGCCTTTCAGCTCCCCTGAGTTTCTGTGCATTTCGGGGAACTGTATGAGTCTGGGTCTCCAGGGTCTCCCCTGAAACTGCGGTTCAGTTCAGTCCGACCTGGATTTCAGTGCAGTTGGGAGGTTCAGTCTTCTTCCTGCTAGAGAAAGCCAGCAGCACAATCAGCAGTCAGCCCTCTCAGTGCACTTTCACGCACACCTCTGTCTTTCGCGGCTTTCCTAAGTTTCCCTGCATTCCAGACTCCCCTGTATGAGTCTCACGTGGAACTGGGGTTCAGAGCAATCAGTAGTTTCCGTGCCCCTCCCGCTATAGGAAGCCAGCCAGGCCCTCCGCTGCCCGTCCTTTCCATGCGTGTGTCTTCATACCTCAGCTTTTTGCAGCTCATCTGAGTCCCCATGAGCCCCTCTCTTTCCTTCTAGTTGTTGAATTTCCACTCAGCCAGCTTTCCTGTCCATTCTGTCTTTTAGTTGTAGTTTTGAAATTGTTGTGTGAGGCAGGAGTTTAGGTGTTCACCTATGCCGCCATCTTGGTTTCTCCCATAGGTCCCCTTCCTGGGGACCGAGCCCGTAATCCGAGCATGTGCCCTTGACCGGAATCAAACCCAGGACCCTTGAGTTTGCAGCCAAACCAGCTTGGGCAGTCAGGCAACATTTGATGTTTTAAGTACTCCTGAGGACTTTACAAATATCTAACAAAATGTCTAACTAGACTGTTTATTGTGAATAGAGCATACTGATTGGGAAAATATGTCTTAAAAGACACACATTTTGAAGGCTAAATTTCTTCATTCTGAATTGTAAGTCCTTCAACTCCTTTGAGGATTTCTTAGTTCTCTGCTTTTCTCTGAGAGCTTTATGAATAGTCATAAAATAATAGGTTAAGCCCAGCTAGTGTGGCTCAGTGGTTGAGCATCCACCTATGAACTGAACCACAAGGTCTCAGTTAGATTCCGAGTCAGCCACATGCCCGGACTGTGGGCTCGTACCCAGTGGGGAGTGTGTGGGAGGCAGCTGATCAATGATTCTCTTTTATCATTGATGTTTCTATCTTTCCCTCTCTGTCCTCTCTGAAATCACTTAAAAATATATTAAAATGATAATAATAGGTTAAGTAAAATGGCAACATATTTAATCTTTCGAAAGAAAGTTTATTTACCATTTTTTTCTCAAAATTGACTTTTGGTAGAGTTAAGTTGCTTCCAGAAAAAATACATAAATAGAGAGGTGTTTGCCCTAACTGGTTTGGCTCAGTTGATAGGGCATCAGCCCAGGGTCCTTGGTTCAATTCTGGTCAAGGCATGTATCTATGTTATAGGTTCGATCCCCAGCCCTAGTTGCAGTGCCTGTAGGAGGCAATCAAACAATGTCTCTCTCACATCATTATTTCTTTCTCTCCCCCTCCCTTCCATTCTCTCTAAAAATCAATGGAAAAAATATCCTCAGGTGAGGATTAACAAAACAAGCACAAAATAATAAGAAGAGAGGTTTTCATTTTAGGTAAAAGTTTTAAAGAACTATTCTCAATATCTAGAGGTTTAAAATGTTCCTTTTTAGAAGAAATCATTGCCACTTTTCAAATGTGTAAAGTTAGACTTTTATTTAAATTAATGGACATTTTAAACCAAAACTTTGTTTAAAGCATAGCTGTGACATGTAGAGGCTTCTAAAATATTTATTTCTATCATTGTTCTTTATAATGACATAAAAACTTCTATAGCAAATATTTATGAATAGTCTATAGTCTATATAGTAAAGCATCTATAATCTATAGTCTATTGGTGGGTTATATACTTATTAATTTAAAATACTGTTTAATTTGTCAGTTTATTCACTGTGATATTTTTATTCAAGGTGGTGCATTTAAAGAGATCCTTTGGGAATATAACATGGCTTTAAGTAGAGCTCATTTTAAACTTATGACCCTATATTATTAACTATAAATTATATTCTGAACAATTGAAAATCAGGTGTCTTTCAAACTGGGAGTTATAAAATAGTCGTGGAGATGTAAAGTACAGCATAGGGAATATAGTCAATAATATTGTAATAACTATGTATGGTGTCAGATGGATATTAGATTTATCGGGTGATCACTTTGCAAATTATATAAATGTCTAATCAGTGCCCACTTCACCTGCACATACAGTGGTACCTCGAGATACTAGTGCCCTAACATACGAGATTTTTGAGATACGAGCCGTGGAGCGAGCGATTTTTGCTTTGAAATACGAGCAACAGTTGAGATACTAGTAATCGCGCCGATCTGCCGGCTGCACACCAGTTTACCGAGACTCGAGCGTCTCATAGTTTCCCACCCCTCAAGATTACGGAACGAATTAAACTTGTATCTCGAGGTACCAGTTTACTAGTATACTAAAATATTCACTGGGTTGTTCATCTGAAACTAATATAATGTACATTAATGGAATAGAAAAATTGAAAATTATTTAAAGAAAAACTAGGTGTCTTTTTGTTGTTATGTGAATATTTTCAATTTTAGGAATGCTTGGAGTTCATTGGGTGATATGACCAAAGAGGAAGCCATGATTGCATATGTTGAAGAAATGAAAAAGGTAGGGAAAGTAATTCATAGATACAGACAAATAGGGTGGTGAAGGTCTGGGAAGGAGTGGAGGCAGGCTAGAAGGGCCAATAGGGGAAAAAGGGGACATACATAATACTTTCAACAATAAGGGTTTTTTTTTAAAAAGTGCATTTCTTATTAACTAGCTCTTTTAAGTCTGTTCAAGGCATTGTTTAGAGGAGCAAATTTATGAAGAAATCTTAGATTTAAAAAATGAACTTGATGCCTTTTTATAAAAGACCATTTTTATCTTAGAGATGGATCAGAAGTTATAAAATTTAGGTCTGTTTATAATCTTAAGTAAATTATCTTTGAACATAAAATCTATAAAAAAAAGAATAGGTTTCTTTTGCCAGGTGGTTTAACAGTATCAATCTATGTAGTAATTTCAATTTGATAGACTCAAATGAGTTTTTTGGGTTTGTTTTGTTTTAATCACATCTACACTGCTCAAATTGTGCCCTTTGTTACATTTCCAAAAGTTTTTTTTTAGCAACTTTGTTTATAACAGAGGACAGAGTTTAGTTTTTCTGGCTAACTGTATCAGTAACACAACAACAAAGGAGCCTTTCAGAATCAGAGAGAAAGAGAATGTAAAGCTTTTTTGGTTTGATTCCTTTTCTTTACCTTAAATATTATTATAATTTTTAGGGTACACCTTAGTTATATAAATCTGGATTGACACATTAAGAAATTTTACTCATTTTTCCTTTTGAATTTTATTAATACATGATATAGTCACAGTTTAAATTTGGGCAGATGGTGGTGAAACAATGTGTATTCTCCTTTTTGCCCAGAAAAATTAACTATTTTTAAATGCTCTCACTGTGCCTATAGAATTTTGTAACTACTTCTCTAATTAAAAGAATACACCAGCTATTTTTATTGAGACAAAATTTTTATTTCATACTGTGAATATAATAAAGTTCATAGAAAACTTTTATAGGTAAATTAAAAAATTTTTAAGATGTATAGATTGAAAATTTGATTAGTGTTTTCATTTATTTTCAGATGTTAACACTGTGGACAGCAGTAGATAAAATTACATGCTCCAAATCATCATGTGGGGATAGTACATTATCCCAAAGATTTCATAACTGAATTTGGAACTTCTATTATATTTTATTTATTTAAAAACATATCTTTATTGATTTCAGAGAGGAAGGGAGAAGGAAAGAGACATAAAAATATTAAGGATTAGAGAAAATTATTGATCAACTGCCTCCCACATATCCCTTACTGGGGATCAAGCCCAAAACGGGCATGTGGCCTTGACCGGAATCAAACCCAGGACCCTTTAGTCTGCAGGCTGACGTTCTGTCCACTGACCCAAACTAGCTAGGACAGGACTTTTTCTAATAGTAATTTACTTAACTGAAGCAGTCATTGAATTATGTTTTTAAATATAGTTGACAAATCACTGTACTATTGCTGTTAAGAATTACTCTTTTAGTATAAAACTTATTCCATGCTTTTGTATTTAAGGTTTTAAGGAGCCTTATTAATTTTATTTATATATTATAATAGATAATGTTTTATGAAAATTATGCTTTTCATGTTTTATAAATTGTTTTGTGTAATACTACCAAAAAATTACGGGAATAAAAAATTCTAAAATAATTTAATAAGAGTTTAGCTTTGAGGGAATAGAATAATATGGTTTGGGGTAAATAATCTATGTTTTTACATATAGTTTATTTTGCTTTATAATCAGAAAGAAATATAAAATTTTGTTTTCTGTACAGTTTTACAGGCTGCATTGTGGGGGTTTCCAGAAAATTAGCCAGTATTTGAATAACTTGCATTATGTCTATTGAGTTTAAAGATAGATCAGTGTACATTAGTTCCCCATTAACCATGGGGTATATGTTCCAAGACCCCTAATGGATGCCTGAAATCAAGGATAGTACTGAAACCTGTACGTACTGTGTTCTTTTTATATGTACATTCGGACCTTTTCACTTAAAGTAAGGTGGAGAACCTTTTTCTGCCACGGGCCATTGGATATTTATTACATCATTCATGGGTCATAAAAAATTATCAATTTAAAAATTAGCTGCTATATTTGTTCAAACATTTAATTAAGTAATCCCTAAGATCTTGGCAGGGCCAGATCAAATGATTTTGTGGGGCATATGGCCTGGGGGGGTTGGACATTCCCCATACCTGACTTAAAGGAAGCACTTTTAAGTGCTTTTCTTTGACATATTGCATTGCCATCAATCACTAATTGATAGCTATTTATTTGAATGCCTTTTTAGTTCATATACCTTGCTGTTTAAATTTGTTGATTCTAAATTGGCCCACAGCTGTAAAGGTGCCTGAAAGTGGTTATTTCCTGCTTTACTTTTGTGCCCTATCCTACCTAAAAAAAGAGGAAGATGCAAATTAACCATCACTCTATTACGCTATCAGCGTAATTAGGAGTGAGTATGCAAATTACCCAACAAAGATGGCCATGCCCATAGTAGCCAGGCAGCAGCACCCAACAGCTCCAGCTCCAAGCTATGGCGGTGCTGGGGCTGCAGGGGTCTGGACTGGGGACACAAACCTGCAGAGAGGCCAGCACCTGAGAACCCCAAGCCCTGCCATGGTGGCACTGGGACTGTTGGGGGCTGGATCAGGACACAAACTGGCAGGGAGGCTGGCACCCACAGCCCCAAGTCCTGCTGTGGTGGCGCTGGGACTGCTGGGGGCTGAATTGGGGACACAAAGCTGCAGGAAGGCCGGCACCTCACAGCCCCATGCCCCACCATGGTGGCGCTGGGACTGCGAGAGGCCAGATCGGGGACACAAACTCGTAGGGAGTCCGGCACTCTGCACCCCAAGCCCTGCCATGGCGGTGCTGGGACTGCAGGATGCTGGATTGGTGCCACAAACCCACAGGGAGTCTGGCACCCTGCAGCCCCAAGCCATGCCATGGTGGGAAATCAAGGCCCCAGCTGAATTATGAGGTTGGCTCAAGTACCAAGCAATCCCAGCTGATGGGAGGGAAGCTTCTAGCGAGAAATCAATGATATTGGCATCAAAGTGGGATGGAGGGCACATGCATGGTTGCTGGTGAGAGTTCAAAGTGGTTCAACATTTTTGGAGGATGATTTGGCAAATTCGCTAGAAATGTTCAAGGTACATCCAAGAGTCTTCTACTAGGAACCGTATCTGCTGAGATAAAGCACAAGTGCATAAGCCTTAGTCAAAACCCAAGATGCTACTACGGGCTCTCCTCCCATGATAGAAAAATCTGGGAACAACCTGCATTTTTAGGACAAGGTGGCATCTATACTAATAAAAGGGTAATATGCTAATTAGACTGAACATCTTCCAGATGTTCTTCCGGACATCCTTCGCAACAAAGCCATGTTGCTGGGGCCAAGGCAGAAGAGGTTAGAGGCAGGCAGAGGAGGGCAGTTAGGGTAAACAGGCTGTCAGGGGATCAGGCTAGCAGGGGAGAGCAGTTAGGGAGATCAGACTGGCAGGCAGGTGACTAGTTAGGAGCCAGGAGTCCTGAGGGGTCCCAGATTGAAGAGAGTGCAGGCTGAGTTGAGGGGACCCCCTTCCCATGCATGAATTTCGTGCACCGGGCCTCTAGCCCTATATAATAAAGAGGTAATATGCAAATTTACCATCACTCTAACACACAAGATGGCCACCCCCATGTGGTCAAAGATGACCACCCCCATGTGAACACAAGATGGTCAGCAGGGGAAGGTAGTTGTGGGTGATCAGGCCAGTAGGGTAGGGCAGTTGGGGGTGACCAGGCCTGCATGGGAGGACAGTTGGGGGAGACCCAGGCCTGCAGGGGAGGGCAGTTGGGGGCGATCAGGTCTGCAAGGGAGTACAGTTAGGGGCAATCAGGCCGACAGGGGAGCAGTTAGGTATTGATCAGGTTGGCAGGGGAGTGGTTAGTGGGTGATCAGGCTGGCAGGCAGAAGCTATTAGGGGCAATCAGGCAGGCAGGCAGGCGAGTGGTTAGGAGTCAGCAGTCCTGGATTGTGGGAAGGATGAGAAAATTTTAAAGTTTTTAATATATTTGAAACTTTTCTAAGAGGTTATATACTTTAAGATGTAATTAATATAGATACTTTGTGAGTCTATAAATGAACCTCATATATCAAAATTATCTAAATGTTGTATAATTGGTTAGTAATTTAGATCAGCTTAATGATTTATGACTTCACAAGATTTGTTTCTTTTGATTACAGATTCTTGAAACAATGCCAATGACTGAGAAAGTTGAAGAATTGCTACATGTCATAGGTCCATTTTATGAAATTGTAGAGGACAAAAAGAGTGGCAGAAGTTCTGATTTAACTTCAGGTTAGACTATTTTGCCTCATTTTTAACTCAGCAACTGACACATTATGATACATTAATACTTATTTTTTATTTATTCTCACATGCCAGTCCTACTGGAGAAAATCTCTAAATACTTAGAAGGTATGAATAGTGAAAATCAATGTAAAATTTTGTTTAAAATTTACATATCAAAGAATTCTGCCCAAATTTATAAACTTATAAGCTTGCTACTCAAGAGTTCTAAATCCAAGCAAATAAATTGCATCAAGTTTTAAAATATGCCAAAGCCGGTGTGGCTCAGTGGATAGAGCTAAAAGGTCCCAGGTTCGATTCCGGTCAAGGGCACATACCATGGTTGCAGGCACATCCCCAGTAGGAGGTGTGCAGGAGGTGGCTGATGGATGTTTCTCTCTCATCGATGTTTCTAACTCTCTATCCCTCTCCCTTCCTCTCTGTAAAAAGTCAATAAAATATATTAAAATAAATAAATAAGTAAATAAGTAAGTAAGTAAGTAAATAAATAAATAAAATATATCTAGATGGGTGTGGCTTGGTAGTTGAGTGTTGACTTATGATCCACGAGGTCATGGTTTGATTCTCAGCCAGGGCACATCCCCAACTGTGTGCTTGATTTCCAGTGGGGTATGCAGTTGGCAACTGATCAATGATTCTCTCTCTCTCTCCCTCTCTGAAGTCAATAAAAATATATTTAAAATATTATAAAATCTTAAGGTTAACTCTTAAGTTATTGAAACATGGTATGTAGTTAGTTCACTTAGTATGTATAAAATTGTAACAGAATTCATAGTTTTCTTTTGATGGATTATATTTTCTCTTTTGCTTTATATAATTTATTATCAATATCATGGCTGAAATAATTTTTTTAGCTAATTTTAAAATGCTATATTTACTTTAAAGTGCTAGGTGTTTGTTTTTGTTTGTTTATTTATAATCTCACCTGAGAATATGTTTTTATTGATTTTATTTTTAAAATTATTATTTAAATATGTTTTTATTCATCTTCTTATTGAGGGATGCAGGGAGAGAAAGGAGTAAGATTGATGAGAGAAACATTGATTGGCTGCCTCCTTCATATTCCTTACTGAGGATCAAGCCCACAGGCTTGGCATGTGCCTTGATCAAGAATTAAATCCACAGCCTTTTGATGTATGGGATGATGTTCCAGCCAAATGAGCCACACAGCCAGGACAAGTGCTTGGTTTAACTGTAGTTTAGCAAGCTAAAATAAGGTATCAGTGAATTCACTCAGCATGGATTTTATTTATTCTTATTTTAATTTTTAAAAATTTTTAAATTTTTGTTTCTTTTGCTTTTTTAAAATTTAATAAATCTTTATTATTCAGATTATTACAGTTGTTCCTCTTTTTTCCCCCCATAGCTCCCATCCACCTGGTTCCCAGCCCACCCCTTGCCCTCACCTCCCCACCATTGTCCTCATCAATAGGTGTACGATTTTTTTTATATAAATCTTTATTGTTCAGATTATTGCAATTGTTCCTCTTTTTGCTCCCCATAGCTACCCTTCATGTGGTTCCCACCCCACCCTCTGCCCTTACCTCCCCCCCCCCCCGTTGTCCTCATCCATAGGTGTATGATTTTTGTCCAGTCTCTCCCTGCAACTCCCTCACCCCTTTTAGCTGAGAATTGTCAGTCCACTCTCTTTCTATGCCCCTGATTCTATTATATTTACCAATTTATTCTGTTCATCATATTTTGTATTCACTTGATTTTTAGATTCACTTGTTGATAGATATGTATTTGTTGTTTATAATTTTCATCTTTACCTGTTTCTTCTTCTTCCTCTTATTAAAGAGTACCTTTCAGCATTTCATATAACACGGGTTTGGTGTTGATGAACTTTTGTTTTTTCTCATCTGTGAAGCTCTTTATCTGCCCTTCAATTCTGAATGATAGCTTTGCTGGGTACAGTAATCTTGGTTGTAGGTTCTTGCTATTCATCACTTTGAATATTTTTTGCCACTTCCATCTGGCTTGCATAGTTTCTGTTAGGAAATCAGCTGACAGTTGTATGGATGCTCCCTTGTAGGTAATTTAACTGTTGTTCTCTTGCTGCTTTTAAGATTCTCTCTTTGTCTTTTGCTCTTGGCATTTTAATTATGATGTGTCTTGGTGTAGTCCTCCTTGGATTCTTTTTGTTTGAGGTTCTGTGCACTTCCTGTACTTGTAAGTCTATTTCTTTCATCAGGTTGGGGAAGTGTTCAGACATTATTTCTTTTCTTTTCTTTTTTTTAAAAATATATTTTGTTGATTTTTTTTTACAGAGAGGATGGGAGAGGGATAGAGAGTTAGAAACATCAGTGAGAGAGAAACATTGATCAGCTGCCCCCTGCATGCCCCCTACTGGGGATGTGCCTGCAACGAAGGTACATGCCCTTGACCGGAATCAAACCTGGAACCTTTCAGTCCACAGGCTGATGCTCTAGCCACTGAGTCAAACTGGTTAGGGCTAGACATTATTTCTTCAAGTAGGTTTTCAGTATCATGGTCTCTCTTCTTCTGCCACCCCCATAATTCTGATGTTATTACTCTTGAAGTTGTCCCAGAGGTTCCTTACACTATCTTCACATTTTTGGATTCTTTTTCCTTTTTGCTTTTCCTGTTGAGTGTTTTCTGCTTCTTTGTATTTCAAATCTTTGATTTGATTCTTGTGTTCCTCTAGTCTGCTGTTAGGTCTCTGGATAATATTTTTTATTTCAGTAAGTGTATGTTTAATTTCTAGTTGTTCTTTTTTTATACTGGAGTGTCTCATTAAATTCAGCGACCTTTTCTAGGAAATTCTTGAAAAACCTTCTAAGAATGATTGTGAACTCTATAACCAGTCATTTGTTTTCCTCCATTTCTTTTGTCACTGCATTTTCGCTGCTTCCCTGAGTTGGTAGAGTAACTTCGTTTGCTAGTTGTCATATATGGCCCAGTAGCTCCATCTCCCCAGTTACCTGAGATGGACACTCTTGGTGCACCCCTTTGTGAACTTGTGAACCTTATTATAGTTAAGTCTTGATTGTTGTTAGTATCACTGTGGGGAATTGACCTTCTGGCCAATTGGCTGTGAATATCAGCTGTGTCTACTCCAGGAGAACTTCTGTGCTGGAGTCAGGCTTATGAGACAAGACTTGCAAAATTGCAAAAGCCTCTGTGCTGGGTTTGGATGGGGTGGAGTCTCAGGGTTGAGCAGACAGCTTTGGCTTCCCGTCAGCCCTGTCCTTTGATGCCCTTGGGTTTATGTCCCTCGGTAATCACTGCAGACCTCTCTGCATGCACTTGCGTGCGCACTTCCAGCCCTCTGCCTTTTGCAGCTCTATTTATTCTTATTTTATATAGTTTTTTAATTCATTTCAGAAAGGAAGGGAGAGTGGGAGAAAGAAATAGCAACAATAATTTTTTTATATTTATTATTGATTGGTTTTATTTATTTTATATATACATATATCTTTAAAAATCTTTATTGTTGAAAGTATTACATAAGTCTCCTTTTTTTTTTCTGGCCAGGGTCTGTATTTTTTTGTGTAATTCATAAATAATTGGAAGATGTGTATCTTTTATATATTAGCAGGAGTTGAATATGCACATTTTGTGGCATTAATGTTAAACATTTGCTCTTGAAATTTTATTAGAAAGCAAAATTGAAATGAACCAATAAGAGTCAATTTAAATGAAAATTATATGTTTTAATATATATGGTATCCCCTTTGTTTTTGTCATCCCTATTTATAAGGCATCTTTTACTAATTGATGCAATTACAGTGTTTACCTCCTATAAGAGCCCTGACCAGGGCTCAGGCAGAGGAGGAGACTGCAATTAAGGTATGTGTCCTTGACCAGAATCGAACCTGGGAACCTTTGGTCCAAAGCTCTATCCACTGAGTCAAACTGGCTAGGGCTGCCCTGTTGACATTTTTATTTAAACAAAGCATTTTGTTCAAAATAGCCATGTAGGGTTAATAGGACAGATATATCTTTTCCCTATTGGCTTTTTCAGAATATACATACACTAGAAGCCTGCTGCACAGATTCATGCACTGGTAGGGTACCTTGCCCTGGCCTGCGTCCTCTCGCAATCTGGGACTTCTTGGGGGAATGTCAGATTGCCAGTTGCAGCACGGTCCTCACAGGCCAGACCGAGGAACCCCATTGGTGCACGGTGCACCCGACCTTTAGTCTATGTATATAAAACTCTAATACCTTGTTTTGCCAAAAATAAGACAGTGTCTTTTATTAATTTTTGCAGGGGATGTCTTATTTTTCCATGAAGAAGGATACAGTACACATTTATTGTTGAACAATAAAAAGGAAATTTATTATCTGTATACAGTACGATAGTAGTTGTTATCACAAACCAGCTCACTGATTTGTCGCAGCACAGCCGGAGCTGTTCAGGCTGTGCGAGGTCTCTTTAAATCAGGAGTCAGACGCCTTACGGTAGCTTCCCCCTACCGTAAGGCATATATATTCTGTAGCCTTATATTCCAGGGAGGTCTTGTTTTCGAGGAGGATACCTTATATTACAGTGAGAGGCAAAACTGGAAGTAGGTCTTATTTTGGGGGGATGTCTTACTTCCAGGGAGACAGGGTATGCAAATAGACTGAACGGTGGAACAACCAAACAACCAGTTGCTATGACGTGTTCTGGTCACCAGGGAGTGTGCACAGAACATGGTGGGCATCTGCAGCTGGTAGCAGAGCACAGAACATGGCTGCAGTGGGATGGTAGAGCAGGTGAGTGGGGGTGCTGGTCCCTGTCATCAGGGTAAGCCTATGGTGATTACTGAAAATTCTTTGTTCCTAAGTGCCGTGGTACCGCCCGGTGTTTGAACCTGGTGTTGGCGCTAGCCCCGCTTGCACCCACTGCTGGCACCTGGCACCAGCCCCAATCACTTGGTGCCATCAGCGGGTGCAAGCGGCAGTTACTGGCCCCAATCACCTCTCAGAGCTTCTCCACCTCCCCATGTTCATGAGGGATAGTTGGGGCTGGCAACTACCTCTCATACTCAGTGCCAGCGTCAACCCCGCTTGCATCTGCAACTGATGCTGGAGCCGCTGCTTGCACCTGCTGCTGGCCTCCATTGCCCCTGAGTGCTTCTCTTTCTTCCCCTGATCCTGAGGGTTGATTGAGGCAGTAGCTGCTGCTTGCACTGGCTGATGGCACCAGCCCCATTCGCACCCACTGCTAGCTCCGGCTCCAATTGCCTCGCACTATCAGTGGGTATGAGTGGGACCAACACTATCAGGGTGTGGGGGCAGCAGCAGCAGGCTGCCTGCAGAGAGGGGACTGAGGGCTCTGGTGGGAGAGGGCTGGTGGGAGCGTGGAGGATGGTTTCAGACCTGTCCCTGTGCCCACCACAGCTTCATGGTCCACAGTTCCTTTTAAGGTGCACAAATTCATGCATTGGGCCCTAGTATACAAATAAGATCTTTGGTTAATCTCTTCCCACCCTCCTTTCTTCCCTCTGAGATTTATCAGTCTGGTCCATGTTTCCATGCCTGTACATTGAGCATTTGCCCTTGGTGGTCAGTGCACGTTATAGCTACCAGTCGAACGGTCAACAGTTGGACACTTAGCATAATAGGCTTTTATATGTATAGATAGTAAGTTTTGAAATTACACAGTTTGAGCTTTCCAACTTTGTTCTTTTTCAAGTTGTTCTGACTATTCTGGATCCCTTGCATTTCTAGATGAATTTTAGAATCAGTGTGTCAGTTTTTGCCAAAGTGCTAGCTGATATTTTGAAAGGGATTATGCCGAATTATAGATCACTTTGCAAAGTATTGTCCTCACAACAATATTGCCTTCTTATTTAGATCTTTAAATTCTTATCACACTGTTTTTGTCATTTGCAGTGTATAATTTTTTCTTACACTTTCTTTTGTCAAATGTATTTTTAAGTATTTTACTTTTGGGGGAGCTTTTGTAATTTGAATCATTTTCTAATTTTATTTTTGGATACTTTATTATTAGGTTATAGAAATACATAACAATATTGATTTTTGTATATTGACCTTGTATCTCCAACATCACCAAACTATTTATTAGTTCTAATAATTTTTGTAAATTTCTTAGGATTTTCTACATAGAAGAACATGTCCTCTTCAAAAAAAAAATTATTCTACCTTTATCTTTCCAATCTGGAAGCTTTTTATCTTTTTTTTTTTTTTTGCCTAACTGCCCTGGCTAGAACCTCAATATTAAATAGAAATGAGAAAAGCATACATCTTTGTGGTGCTCCTTATTTGGGAGCACAAAAATTCTGTCTTTTTATGTTAAATATGAATGCTAGTTGTGAGTTTTCATAGGTGCTTTTTGTAAGCTTGAGGAAATTCTCTTATATTGTTAATTTCTTCAGCATTATTATCTTGGATTTTATCAAATGTTTTTTTCTGCACCTGTTGCCATAATCATGAAGCTTTTGTCTTTTAGTCTGTTAATGTGGTATGTTACATTAATTGATTTTAGGGTGTGGAATAAGTCTCACTAGTAATTCTCTGCTTTCTACAACTTACATTATAGGACTGTTGTAATGCTGTTTGTGCTGCTTTCAAATAATGTTTGACAATCATTCATTTGATGGGATATTGGAGTGCTTTTTTAAATTGAGTTTTAGAGAGATCTAGGGAGAGAAACATCAATTTGCTGTTTCACATATTTATGTATTCATTGGTTGATTCTTGTATGTGCCCTGATCAGAGATCTAACCTGCAACCTTGGCATACCAGGACAATGCTCTAACCTTTTGGTATTTTTCTTTTTGCTGTTATTATTCTTGCTTTTTCGGTTGTTGGGAGAATAAGGGAGATTTAAGAACTATGCTGCTACAATGATTTTCTAAGTGAGACTAGAATACAATGCTTATGATTGATTTGAATTTTAAGACTTTCATTTCATTAATTAGGTAGACTTAAATAAAAATATAGGTCTGAACCCAGTGACTCCAATTCTAGGATTTATCAGAAGAAATCCAAAACAGTGATTCTAAAGAATATATACACCAACAGCATTATTTATAACTAGAGGCCCAGTGCATGAAATTTATGCATGGTGTGTGTGTGTGACCCTCTTCAATCTGGGACCCCTTGAAGGATATCTGACTGCCAATTTAGGCCCAATCCCCACTGGGACCAGGGGGGATCAGGCCTGCAGGAGAGGGCAGTTGGAAATCCCTCTCACAATCCAGGACTGCTGGCTCCCAACTGCTCACCTACCTGCCTGCCTGATTGCCCCTAACCACTTCTGCCTGCCAGCTTGCTCATCCCTAACCACAACCCTGCCAGCCTGATTGATGCCTAACTGCTCCCCTGCTGGCCCGATTTATTCTAACTGCTCTCCCCTGCTGTCCTGGTCACCCCTAACTGCCTCCCCCTGCTGGCCTGATTGCCCCCAATTTCCCTCTCCTGCAGGCCTGGTCCCCCCAACTGGCTTCCCTTCAGGTATAGTCACCCCCAACTGCCCTCCCCTGCAGGCCTGATCACCCCTATCTTCCCTCTCCTACTGGCCTGGTCCTCCCCGATTGCCCTCCTCTGCAGGCCTTATCTCCCCGCCCCCCCAAACACCTTCCCCTTAGGCCTGATCTCTCCTAACTGCCCTCCCCTGCTGGCCTGATCGCCCACAACTGCCCTCCACTGCTGGCCATCTTGTGACAGTCATCTTGTGTCCACATGGAGGCAGCCATCTTTGACCACATGGGGGTCGCCAACTTGTGTGTTGTCATGATGGTCAATTTGCATATTACTTTTTTATTAGATAGGATAGCCAAGATTTGGAAGCAGCCCAAGTGCCCATTAGTAGATGAATTGATAAAAATAGGTACATTTACACAATGGAATACTGCTTGGCTATGAAAAAGCAGTATATTTTGCCTTTCCTGACAGCATGGATGTGCCTGAAGAGTATAATGCTAAGTGAAATAAAACAGTCAGAAAGATGAATATGATATGATCTTACTTATATGTGCAATCTAATTAACAAAATAAGCAAAATAGAATCAGCCTTGGCTGGTTCTTCAGTGGTTAGAGCATTGGCCTGGGGAGTGAGGGTCTTGGATTTGATTCCTGGCCAAGGGCATGTACCTCAGTTGCAGTTCAATCCCTGGCCCCAGTTGGGGTGGGAGCAGAGGCAACCAATTGCTGTGTTTCTCTCACATCCATGTTTCTCTCTCTCTCTCCCACTCCTCTCTCTCTTCCATTCTCTCTAAAAAAAATCAATTGAGCCCTAACTGGTTTGGCTCAGTGAATAGAGTATCGGCTTGTGGATTGAAAGGTCCCAGGTGTGGTTCAAGTCAAAGCATGAACCTTGGTTGGGGGCACATCCCCAGTAAGAGGTGTGCAGAAGGCAACTGATACATATTTCTCTGTCATCAATGTTTCTAACTCTATCCCTCTCCCTTCGTCTCTGTAAAGAAATCAATAAAATACATTTTAAGAAAAATCAATGGAAAAAATATCCTTGGATAAGGATTTAAAAAAAATAATCAGATTCAGTAAACAGACTGTCAGCTGTTAGAGGGGAGGGGGAATTAGAGGCTGATTGCAAAGGTGACAGGATTATCCAAAAATCTAAACCAAAACAAAAAACCCTTAGCCACAGACAACAGTATGGTGATTATCAGAGGTAAAGGGAGTAAGGGAAGGTAGAAGTGGGTAAGGAGGGGATAAATGGTGATGGAAGGAGACTTGACTTTGGGTGTTGAATACACAATATAATATAAAGATGATGTATTATGGAATTGTGTACCTGAAACATACGTAATTTTATTAACTGATATCACCCCAATAAACTCAATAAAAATTAATAAAAGGAATATAAGTTTGACTATTAAGATGTATGGATATTTGATATTTAATATGTTATTTGTGATGCAGGGACTCATCCCAAGTACATATATATAAGTGAAAATAAAGCCTAAAAGTTTATGGAGAAAGACCACTGTTTTTGACCATTAGGTAGTTAAGAAGTCTTTAGTAGCTTAAAGAATTGATGAGAATGTAATTCCCTGGATCTCAAAATGAGGACCAGTAACCAACAGCACTGGTATCACATGGGAGCTTTATTGAAATGCAGAATCTTAGATCAGCCCCCACTTACTGATTCAGAATCTGCATTTTAACTAGATTTTAGGAGATTACTGTACATATTGAAATTTGAGAAGCTCTGATGTATTTACTCTTAAAGTATAAGTTTGGGCATGCTTTTTTAAATGATTGATTGCATTAACTGATACTTTAAAAAATTTGTATTGATTGATTGAGAGAGAGAGAAAGAGAGTGAGAGAGAGAGGGAAATATCAATGATCAGAGAGGAACATTGATTGGCTTCCTGCATGCCCCCAACTCAGGATGGAACCTGCAACCCAGGCATGTACTCTAACCAGAAATCAAACTGTGACCTCCTGGTTCATAGATCAACACTCAACCATTGAGCCATGCTAGCTGGGTTGATACTTTTTTTTTTTTAAGTTTATAAGGATATAAGTCGTATAAAAGAAAAAGTTGTACACCTGAAGCCCTAAAAGTAATAAAAGGAAAAAAAATTTAATGTAGTCCAACTATAATATGATTGCTATTAGTACCCCAAATAAATATATTTACATTTTTAATATGCTATCATATAGCAACTCTCTTTATTTACCTTGTGTAAAGGAGATCATTCATCGTTAGCTTTACTATTTTGATTGATGTTAACTAAAATATAATTTATCCTCACCTTGTTCAGAAAGGTTCAGAAAGATTTTAATATTGCTTTATCATTTTATTATAAACTGATAATTGAAAGGATTTATTTATGTTAAATATGTAATATTTATAGTCAAAGGAAAGAATACTGGCTGGCATGGCTCAGTGGTTGAACATCAACCTATAGACCAGGAGGTCATGGTTCGATTCCTGGTCCGGGCACATGTCCAGGTTGCAGACTCCATCTCTAGTAGGGGGCAGAGACAAGGTATCTGATCAATGATTCTCTGTCATCATTGTTGTTTCTCTTTTTCTCTCTCTCCTTTCCTCTCTGAAATCAATAAAAAATGTTTTAAAAAAGAAATAAAAGAATACTATAATTAAATATCAGAACCTGTTTCCTTCAGAATTATTCTATTATTTGTAAACTAGAGGCCCAACATATGACATTTATGCATAGGGGAAGAGGGTCCCTCAGCCCAGCCTACGCCCTTTCACAGTCTGGGACCCCTGAGGTGTCCTTAGCACTGCTGTGGAGGCAGGAGAAGCTCCTGCCACTGCTGCTCCGCTTGCCAGCCATGAGCCTGGCTTCTGGCTGAGCAGTGCTCCCCCTGTGGGAGTGCAGTGACTACCAGAGGACAGCTGCTGTGTTGGAGCGTCTGCCCCCTGGTAGTCAGTGTGCATCACAGCGACTGGTCCTTCTTCTGTTCAGATGATTTGAATATTAGCCTTTTATTATATAAGATCACAGCATTATTATATGTTATATGATTAGAAATTAAATGGTCATTTTTATATTTTAGATCTTGGTAATGTTCTAACTTCTCCTCCAAATGCCAAAACTGTTAATGGTAAAGCTGAAAGCAGTGATAGTGGAGCTGAGTCTGAGGAAGAAGAGGCCCAAGAAGAAGCAAAAGAAGCAGAACAAAGTGATAATGGTAATCTTTGGATGGTGGGATAATAATTTCACATTAAATAAGGTAAAAGGATATGGAAAGGCTTGGTCTGATTTGGCATTGTAGGAAGTGGTGGGATGTGGGTTGTTGACCCTATAACCAGATTTTTGTGTTCCAAAGGGCTACAGAAACAGCCAGCCTTATGCATAGATGGAATAGATGTCCATTGAAGGCTAACACGAATAGGCCATTCTTCCCAATGTGATACTTAAAGTGCTGCATAAGAAATGTATTAGTGGCCCAGTGCATGAAATTCATGCATGAAGGAGGGGGTGTCCCTTAGCCATGCCTGCACCCTCTCCAATCTGGGACCCCTCGGTGGATGTCCTTCTACTGGTAGGACAGGGATCGGGCCTAAATCGGCAGTTGGACATCTCTTGCAATCTGGGACTGCTGACTCCTAACCACTCATCTGCCTGCCTGCCTGATTGCCTGTAACCAATCTGCCTGCTGGCCTGCTTGCCCTCAACTGCTTGCCCCCCCCCCTCCCCCAGCTGGAAGGGAGAGAGAAGAAGAGAGAGAGGAACATTGATGTATGAGAAAAACATCAATCAGTTGCCTCTTATACTTGCCTGTTATTGATCCCACAATCTAGGTTCGTGGTCGGCAAACTGCAGCTTGTGAGCCACATGTGGCTCTTTGGCCCTTTGAGTGTGACTTTTCCACAAAATACTACGGCCTGGGCGAGTCTATTTTGAAGAAGTGGCATTAGAAAAAAATTTAAGCTTAAAAAATTTGGCTCTCAAAGAAATTTCAATTGTTGTACTGTTTATATTTGGTTCTGTTGACTAATGAGTTTGCCAACCACTGATTTAGGTATATGCTCTGACCAGTAATTGAACTGGTAACCTTTCAGTGCACAGGCTGACTTTCCAACCAACTGAGCCACATGGCTTAGGGCCAGATAAAAGTTTTGACAAAGAGGGAAGATTGGAATCATGGGACCCTGAATAGTAAGAGTACCATTGATTCTTAGGAAGACTGTTTCAGAGAGGAGGCAGAAAGACACTAAAACTGTCCAGTTTAAGTTTGCCTTCTGGTTCCATTAAGATAAGACAAGTAATACTTTCTTTGAAGGAACTCTTTATTTGCTATATGTACCCCTTTGTACTGCTGGGTCTTATAGAACATTTTGCTCATCCTGAGAGAGTGTGAAAACCTTGAAAGATTATCTCTCAAAGGAGGTTCTGGGAAATTCACAGCAAACTGAAGCAATTTTGAAACTAGTACAGTTTGTGTGTGACTTCTCAGCATATAAAATACCCTTTTTTTAGGAGCACCCCATCTCTCTGCTCCTAGTAGGAAACCCTTCAAAGAGATTATGAGTAGGTTAATATCAGAACAGAGTATGCAGAAGTTGACCTAAAGTGAACTTTTATGAATCTCTCCATTTCCACATAAAAGATAAGGACATGATGAAAAATTCTACAGAGCATAAGAATTTGGAAATCATTGTCACTAATGGCTATGGTAAAGACAGCTTTGTTCAGGATGTACAGAATGATATCCATGCCAGCTCTTCCCTGAGTGGCAGAAGCACTGAAGAAATAAAACCTGTAGATCAAAACTTGGAGCAAACTGGAAAACCTGCTATCTGCATTCACCAAGGTATTCTCCGATATTTGTTGAGTCTATTTCCTATGAATAAGGTATTCTTTTAATAATTTCAAGATACAAGAAGCAATTGAGAATTTAAAATCTCTTATTCAATAGTATAAAAGGGTTTATTTCTATTATAAGGATTTATATCTTTGAAAGACAGTGAATTAGGACCAGGGTTTTTATGTTTTTCATTGAGATTTTTAATTTGTTTTTATATAGCATTTTAAAATAAAATTTTGAATTTTTTTTCAATTGATTTGAGAGAGAGAAAGAAAGGGGAAGAAGGAGAGAGGAAGAGAGAGAGAGGCACATTGATGTGAGAGAGTAACATGAACAGTTGCCTCTTGTATATTCCCCAATTGGGTATTGAACCACAACCTGGGTATGTGCCCTGACCAGGAATCAAACCCACAGCCTCTTGGTGTATGGGATGACACTCAACCAAGCCACACTAACCAGGGCAGATTTTGAAGTTTTTATTCTTATTCCTGATGTTTCTTTTAACTTAAAACTCTGATTATAGAATACTTTTATCCTCCAATCAGCAAGGTAAGCTATACTCTTCATATTTTAGGGATGAACCTATACTATATAAATAGTGAATTATTAATATTATTGCAATTCAGCCAAGTAACCAAGAAATATAATTTCTAAATGGTACAATCAAACTTGGCAATAGTCATCTAACTTTAGGCTTCCTAGCTGCTATTCAGTTTTCTCTTATAAGGTTACTGAGTTCTATATAGTTTGATCTGGGCAGTATCTTTGTATAATTCCATGGTAAAATACTTTGATATCTTTTTTTTAAAAATATATTTTATTGATTTTTCACAGAGAGGAAGGGGGAGGGATAGAAAGTTAGAAACATCAATGAGAGAGACATCGATCAGCAGCCTCCTGCATGCCCCCTACTGGGGATGTGCCCGCAACCAATGTACATGCCCTTGACCGAAATCAAACCCAGGACCTTTCAGTCCCCAGGCCGATGCTCTATCCACTGGGCCAAACCAGTTTCGGCTACTTTGATATCTTTTCATGTAAAAATTATCAACTAAACTTAATATTTTGATAAGTTAAAAGAAAAAAAGTATGGCTTGGTAAATCAAATATGTCCCTTAATATGAAAATAATATAGAGCTAATCAATTTTGAAAAGAAGATAAATGCACTTTTTCTTCAGTTAGAGAATAATTATTCTATCTGGGCATTTATTCATCTTTAGATATAAATGATGATCATGTTGAAGATGTTTCAGGAATTCAGCATCTGACAAGTGATTCAGACAGTGAAGTTTACTGTGATTCCATGGAACAACTTGGCCAGGAAGAGGTAAAAATGACATTAAAAAAAATTCTTTATTGTTGAAAGTATTACATATGTCCCCTTTTCCCTCCCATTATCCCCCTACAGCCCACCCCTGCCCTCTGCCCCAGAACATCACCACCCCATTATCAGTGAAAAATGATGCTTTTTGATTGGCAAGTTTTCAAAGTGGTATATCAGAATTTGATGCATAACTTCTTTCTGTTTTTAAATATATATATTTCAGAGAGGAAGGGAGAAGGAGAGAGAAACATTAAAGATGAAAGAGAATCATAGATTGTCTGCCTTCTGCATGCCCCACACTGGGGATCAAGCCTGCAACCTGGACATGTGCCCTGACCAGGAATCAAACAGTGACCTCCTGATTCATGGGTCGATGCTCAACCACTGAGCCATCTCCGCCGGGCTTGATGTATAACTCTGTTAATACCAGATGTACATGCTCTTCATCACTTTGAAAACTCTAAAATGTTTAAACATTTCTATTTTAAATTTTCTTTTGTGAATTAGAAAGAATATTCAATTCCTGATTATTCAAAATAATTTAATTATTATAGTTTATAATATTTGTAAATATTCTGAGAGGTAAGATGGGTAGGCAAACAATAAACTTATGCTAGTCCCTATGTTTGAAACATTAATTAACATTTAAGAAAATTAAATAATTTTGAAACAAATCAGTACTTCACAGTGACTTTAATATCTTGAACTGAAAGTTTGAGTTGAAATTCTTTTCAAATTTTAGTTAATTAAGATTCAGTATTGGAAGCTAACATTTGAAAAAATTATGAAAACTATATGAATTAAAACAATTTTTTATTGATTTGAGAGAGAGAAACATTGATTTGTTATCCCACTTATTTATGGATTCATTGGTTGATTCTTTTTTTTTTAAATCTTTATTATTCAGATTATTACATTTGTTTCTCTTTTTCCCCTCCATAGCTCCCCTCCACCCAGCTCCCACCCCTCCCTCTACCCTTACCTCCTTCCCGTTGACCTCATCCATAGGTGTATGACTTTTATCCAGTCTCTCCCTGTACACCACTCACCCCTTTCCCCCTGAGAATTACCAGTTCACTCCCTTTCTGTGCTCCTGATTCTATTATATTCACCATTATTATTATTGCTCTGTTGTTCAGGTATTACTTTATAATGAGTTCCTTTTACTGTACTTTCTTTTATGATTATTATTTATTTTGATTTTTAATAAATATTTATTGTTCAGATTATTACATTTGTTTCTCTTTTTTTCTCCCATAGTTCCCCTCCACCTGGCTCCCATCACTCCCTCTGCCCTTACCTCCCCCTGCATTTCCTCATCCATAAGTGTATGATTTTTGTCCAGTCTCTCTCTGCACCTCCCTCACTCCTTTCCCCCTGGGAATTGTCAATCAGTCCACTCCTTTTCTATGCCCCTGATTCTATTATATTCACCAGTTTATTCTGTTCATCAGATTTTTTTATTCACTTGATTTTTAGATTCTCTTGTTGACAGATATGTATTTGTTGTTCATAATTTTTATCTTTATATTTTTCTTCTTCCTCATCTTAAAGAGTACCTTTCAGCATGGTTTGGGGTTGATGAACTCCTTTAGTTTTTTCTTATCTGTGAAGCTCTTTATCTGCCCTTCAATTCTGAATGATAGCTTTGCTGGGTAGGGTAATCTTGGTTGTCCATTCATCTTGCTATTCGTCACGTTGAATATTTCTTGTCACTTCCATCTGGCCTGCATAGTCTCTGTTGAGAAATGAGCTGACAATCGTATGTGTAGTCTCTTATAGGTAATTAAACGTTTTTCTCTTGATGCTTTTAAGATTCTGTCTTTGTCTTTTGCTCTTCGTATTTTAATTATGATGTGTCTTGGTGTGGTCCTCTTTGGATTCCTTTTATATGGGGTTCTGTGTGCTTCCTGGACTTGTAGGTCTATTTCCTTCACCAGGTGAGGGAAGTTTTCAGTCATTATTTCTTCAAATAGATTTTTAGAATCTTGCTTTCTCTCTTCTTCTGGCACCTCTATAATTCTGATGTTGGTATGCTTGAAGCTGTCCCAGAGGCTTCTTACATTATTTTCACATTTTTGAATTCTTTTTTCTTCTTGCTTTTCCAGTTGAGTGTTTTCTGCTTCTTTGTATTTCAAGTCATTGGCTTGATTCTTGCGTTCCTCTAGTTTGCTGTTAAGTCTCTGTATAATATTTTTATTTTAGTCAGTGTATGTTTAATTTCTAGTTGGTTCTTTTTCATCTCTAGTTGGTCCTTTTTCATCTCCTCTTGAGTCTTGCTAAATTTATCCTTCTTTTGTAGGAAATTCTTGAAAAACCTTATAAGCGTAATTTTGAACTCTATATCCAGTCATTTGTTTTCCTTCATTTCATTTGTTTGTGATCTGTTTCTTTGTCTCTGCATTTTTGCTGCTTCCCTTAGTTGATAGAGTATCTTTGTGTGCTTGGTGTCCTATATGGCCCAGTAGCTCTGCTTCCCCAGGTACCTGAGGTGGACTGTCTTGGTGCAGCCCTTTGTGGACTGTGTCTACAGCCTTGTTGTAGTTAAGTCTTTTTTTAAAAAATTAATTTTTATTAATTTTTTATACATATCTCCCCATTGCCCTCCCTCCCTCCCAGGCATACCCCAACCCCCCAGTGTCTGTGATCATTGGTTTTGCTTATATGCATGCATACAAGTCCTTTGATTGATCACTTATCTACCTCACCTAACTTTAATCCTTCTGCTGTAATTTCACAGTGTTTGATGCTTTATGATTTTTGTCCTCCTGAGAATTATCAGTCTACTCCCTTTCTGTGCTCCTGATTCTATTATATCCATCAGTTTATTCTGTTGATCAACTTTTTAATTCACTTAATTTTTAGATTCACTTGTTGACAGATATGTATTTGTTGTTCATAATTTTTTGTCTTTTACCTTTTTCTTCTTCCTCTTCTAAAAGAGTACCTTTCAGCATTTCATATAATACTGGTTTGGAGTTGATGAACTCCTTTAGCTTTTTCTTCTCTGTGAAGGTCTTTATCTGCCCTTCAATTCTGAATGATAGCTTTGCTGGATAGATTATTTTGGTTGTAGGTTCTTGCTGTTCATCACGTTGAATATTTCTTGCCACTCCTGTCTGGCCTGCATCGTTTCTGTTGAGAAATCAGCTGACAGTCGTATGGGTGCTCCCTTGTAGGTAATGAACTGTTTTTCTCTTGCTGCTTTTAATATTTTCTCTTTGTCTTTTGCTCTTGGTATTTTAATTATGATGTGTCTTGGTGTGGTCCTCTTTGGATTCTTTTATATGGGGTTCTGTGTGCTTCCTGGACTTGTAAGTCCATTTCTTTTACCAGATGTGGGAAGTTTTCAGTCATTATTTCTTTAAATAGGTTTTCAGTATCTTGCTTTCTCTCTTCTTCTGGCACCGCCACAATTCTGATGTTGGTATGCTTGAAGCTGTCCCAGAGGCTCCTTACATTATCTTCACATTTTTGGATTCTTTTCTCTTCTTGCTTTTCCAGTTGAATGTTTTCTGCTTCTTTATATTTCAAATTTTTGACTTGATCCTTTCCTTTCTCTAGTCTGCTGTTAGGACTCTGTATAATATTTTTTATTTCAGTCAGTGTATGTTTAATTTCTAGTTGGTCCTTTATCATCTTTAGTTGGACCTTTTTCATCTCCTCTTGGGTCTCACTAAATTTATCCATCTTTTCTAGCATATTCTTGAAAAACCTTATAAGTGTGGTTTTGAACTCTATATCCAGTCGTTTTTTTTCCTCCATTTCTTTTGTTTGTGATCCCTTCCCTTGTCTCGGCATTTTCACTATGCTGGGGAAACTTCTGTGTTGAATTCAGCCTTATGATACCAGACACAAAACTGAAGAAGCCTCTATTGAGCTTGGGATGGGTGGAGTCTCAGGGTTTAAGGGACCGCCTTGCCTTCCAGTCGGCCCCGCCCTCCACGGCTTCTGAGTCTCACGCGACTGGGTAATGGCTGGAGCCGTCCTTGTGCCTCTAACCGCTGCCTTTCCAGCTCCCCTGCGCAGCAGGACCTCATGAGTCTAGGTCTCTAGGGTTTCGTCGGAAACAGGGGCTTAGTGGAGTCAGAAGTGGCACAGTTGGGAGGGTCTATCCCCCACCCACTCGCGAAAACCAGCAGCACAGTCAGTAATCTGTCCTGTGCGCAGTGCCGTGCGCAGCACCAGGCCTTTGATCTTTTGCGACTCCCCTAAGTTTCCGTGCACTTCTCCCTTTTCACAGTCCAAACTCCCCCCGTATGAGTTTTGGCTGGATCTGGGGTTTAGTGTCGTAGGATAAGGGTTTCAATGCCTTTGAGAGTCTCCGTTTCCCTCCCGCCAGAGAAAGCCAGCCAGGTACTCCGGCACCATGCACGCGTCTCCGTACCTCAGCTTTTTGCAGCTCCTCTGGGTCTCCGTGAGCCCCTCTCTTTTCTTCTAGTTGTAGAACTTCCACTCAGCCAGCTTTCCTGTGGTTCTAGATGATATCAGTTCTGTCTTTTAGTTGTAGTTTTGAAATTGTTGTGCGAGGCAGCAGTGTAGGTGTTTACCCATGCCGCCATCTTGGAATCCCCCCCCCTGTAGTTAAGTCTTGAGTGTTGTTGGTATCACTGGGGGGGATTGACCTCCAAGCCAATTGGTTGTGAGGATCAGCTGTGTCAAGACCGGGAGAACTGTGCTGGAGTTAGCCTTATGATACAAGACTTGTAAAATTGCAAAAGCCTCTCTATTCAGCTTGGATGGGGCGGAGTTTTAGGGCTAAGCAGACAGCCTTGGTTTCCCATCACCCCTGCCCTATGAGGTCTCTGAGTGTCCCTGGGTAATGGCTGCAGCTCTCTCTGCGCTCTCATGCATGCAGGCGCATGCACACACCTCCAGATCTCTGCCTTTCTGGCTCCCTTGAGTTTCCATGCGTTCTGGGGACTGTATGAGTCTGGGTCCCCTGGGTCTCACCCAAAACAGGTTCAGTGCAGTCGGAAGTGGATCAAGCACAGTTGGGAGGTTCGGTCTTCCTACTGCTAGAGAAAGCCTGCTGCACAATCAGCAGTCAGCCCTCTCTGTGAGCCCTCATGCTCGCACCCTCCAGACCTCTGCCTTATTGCGGCTCCCCTAAGTTTCCATGCACTCTTCCCTTTTCTTGACAATCCAGACTTCCCCCATATGAGTCTTGCCTGGAACTGTGGTTCAGTGTAGTCGGATCTGGGGTTTAGTGCAGTCAGGAGTTTCAGTCTCCCTCTCGCTAGAGGAAACCAGCCAGGCACTCCGCTGCCCATACTCTCCTCGTGGGTATCTGTATACCTCAGCCCTTTGCAGCCCTTCTGAGTCTCCATGAGCCTCTCTCTTTCCTTCTAATTGCTGAATTTCCATTCAGCCAGCTTTCCTGTGGTTCTGGATGATGTCCATTCTGTCTTTTAGTTGTAGTTTTGAAATTGTTATGGGAGGCAACAGTTTAGGTGTTCACCTATGCCACCATCTTGGTTTTTTGGTTCTCCTTTTGCTGTACTTTCTTATAAATTCTAGAATAACATGAAGAACCATTATTTATTTTGTACACAAGCTTCATCTATTTCTTATCCATTGAGATATTAGTCAATCTGCTAGTATAATTTTAAAAAATTTTAATTCTCTGATCTATTTTTAATTTAAACTCATTATTTTTGTTTGTTCATTTGTTTTTGTTAAACCTCTTCTGAGGATTTTTTCCCCCATT
This sequence comes from Lasiurus cinereus, assembly GCA_011751065.1. Taxonomy (NCBI): domain Eukaryota; kingdom Metazoa; phylum Chordata; class Mammalia; order Chiroptera; family Vespertilionidae; genus Lasiurus; species Lasiurus cinereus. The sequence goes on from JAAGEH010000032.1 coordinate 35,600,187, forward strand.
GATCTTTAGAGAGAGAGAGTGGAAGGGAGCTAAGAGGGGAAAGAGAGACAGAGAATCATCGATGTGAGAGATATCAATTGAGTGCCTGCCACGTGGGCCTTAACCAGGGCTGGGAATGGAATCTGCAATCTAGGTACATGCCCTAGACTGGGAATCGAATCAGCACAGACCCACACTGTAACTACTGAACAACATGGGTCTGAGCTAAGCTCATTCTTTTTTAAAAATATATATTTTTATTGATTTCAGAGAAGAAGGGAAAGGGAGAAAGAGATAGAAACATCAATGATGAGACAGAATCATTAATTGACTGCCTCCTGCAGATCACCTACTGGGGATCAAACCTGAGTATGTGCCCTTGACTGGAATCAAACCCAGGACCTTTCAGTCTGCAGGCTCATCCTCTAGCTGCTGAGCCAAATCAGCTAGGGCAAAGGTTGAGATTTTGAATGATCAAATTATTAACACTTACTACTTTGCAGAAGCTGAAAACAAACTATGTTCTAGAATAGCCATTTAATGGAATAGATAATCGTTTGGAAGTACTGTTCTGAAACAAATTGATATTTGAAGATAGGCAATATTATATATACAACGGTACCTAGAGATACGAGTGCCCTAACATACGAGATTTTTGAGATACAAGCCATCAAGCGAGTGATTTTTGCTTTGAAATACAAGCAACATTTGAGATAGGAGTAATCACGTGGATCGGCCAGCTGCACACCACCCACCAGTTTACCGTGACTCGAGCGTCTCATAGTTTCCCACGCCTCAAGGTTATGGAACAAATTAAACTCATATCTCTAGGTACCACTGTATATCTGATATTTCAAACCAGAAAACCAGTGCATACCAGTACAACATTTGGAATTTTATCAGGTGAGTTAGATTTCTAAGCTAAGAATATAAGAGAGAAAAACATTAGATTTTTTTCTTTCCCCTTTTATATCTTCTTGTCTATTAAGCAATACTTTTCAAATTTTAATGAGGAGCTTGTGATAGTACAGATGCTTGGGCCTGAACCCCAGGTTTTCTCATTTCATAAATCTGGGATGGGATCCACAAATTTATATTTCTAATCAGCTTTCAGTTGATGCTGATGCTGCTGGTCTGCAGACCACACTTTGAGTAGCACCTAAAACATAAGGAGCTAGAGTTCTACCAGAATAGAAGATGTGGGTAAGGGATTGATATTTATTAGTCCCATTTCATCTTTTCCCTGCTTTTATAAAGTAAATTTATTTTCTGCTGCACTGAGAAGATAGAAGCCCTTAGGTTGTTATTCTAACTTCATTCTTGGGCACTTGTGTCTTTGACTTACTGACTCTAAGCTATACCCATTCAGTCTTTGTGACCTTCCCACTTCAAGCCAATTTCTCTAAAATGTATCATATTTTTTATCTTACCTCTTTGGGAACCTTTTTTTATACCTTCCAGAATATTCCCAACCAATGTCACTCTTCTGGTTCTTTATTTTCTCAAGCTATTGTATTTCTTCCATTTTTAAAAGAAAAGACTCTCTGAACCTTCTGATGCCTTGTAAATATTGTCTTATCTCCCTCCTCCCCTTTATAGTCAGGTTTTCTTTTGGTTGTGTTCATTCATGATATTGATTCACTTCAGATATATATCATCATGCCTTTGTTGCTAATTTTTTGCTTGTTTGTTGCTAATTTGAATGGATGCTTTACATTTCCCATCTCACTTGAATATCATTAAACAATATTAACTACTTTGTTCTTGAAAATACTTCCTTGGTTTCCGTTACAGAATTTTTAAAAGCTTCTTTTTATACTTCTTAGGTCTTTAGTAACCTTCCTCTATGAGTTTTTCTTCCTCTTGTTGACCTCTTAAATTTGGTGTTCTTCAGGTATATATTCCTAATTATTACTACCTTGGTTTTTAACCATCAATCACATGCTAATTACTCTCAAAGTGATATATCCAAGCTATATTTCTCTTCTGAATTCTATCTGCTCTATTAGACATTTTGCTTAGGAATCTCAATTTTTTACTTATCTATAAATATACCATTGTCTCTTTTGTCCCCTAAAGCTCCTTTACTCTGTATTTCTTTTGGTGAGTTTCACAAAACCATCTAGTCTTTTTCTTTCCCTTACTCCCCACATTCAGTCTTCAAGTCCTATAGATTCTGTAATCTCAACAGTTCTCAAATCATTCTCTATCCCACTATTGTGTTATTGGTACATGCTGTCATCATTACCACACTTTGCAATTGGCTTATACTCATCTGTTCTTCAAGTTTTGTGTGTTTTCTTTTTCACACAAAACAAAAGAAATTTATTATCTCATAGTTCTAGAACTTTAGGGAGGCTAAAAATCTGAAATCAAGTTATCAGCAGAGCTGTGTTCCTCTGAAAGCTCCAAAGAACAATCTATTCCTTGCTTCTTCTAGCTCCTGGCCCCAAGAGCTCCTTGACTTGTGACTTTATCACCCCAGTCTCTATCTTCATCTTTACATGGCCAGCTCTTCCCTATGTTGTTCTTCAAGTTTTAGTTCATATCATTTCTTCCAGGAAGGCTGTCCTGACCAAGCCCAGTATGAGCTCCTATAGCAGCCTTTGTATATCTTTTTCATTATACTTATCAAACTATAATAATATTCTCTCTTTTGCGAATAGTAGAAGTCTCTTGCAGTTTTTTCATATTTTTCCTTAGAGTTTAGCATAGTAACTAGGCTAAAATAGACATTTAAATGTTTCTTGGATGAATGAGTGACCCATGAGAACAATTTATTGCCATAATTTCTCAATTCTTTGTTCATGGATGATTCATTTCTATCCCATTTTTTCCCCTACATATAGGAGGCAGAATATGAATTGAAGAATTTTAAATAAAAATACTTTTATAATAACATGAAAAAGTATTTTATAAAAACAGTAATATATTAACAGGAAAACTTTGTGGTGTATAATTTATGTTTGTAGTTTTTAATTAAGTCTTGTTTTCAATTTGTAGTCTTTAGATAGCTTTACTTCAAATAATGGACCATATCGCTATTACTTGGGTGGTGATCTCAATAAGCCCTTGGAAAATTCTGGTTTTCCTGAAGATGTTCAAATTTCTCCTGGAAATGGCAACATTGGGGAGATGCAGGTGGCAGCAGTCAAAGGAAAAGGTGAAGTAAAGCATGGAGGAGAAGATGGCAGAAGTAACAGTGGTGCGCCACACCCTGAGAAACGGAGTGGAGAAAATGAGGAATTCTCTAATGTCAGAAGAGGGAGAGGTATGTATCCATCCTTCCTTCCTTCCTTCCTTCCTTCCTTCCTTCCTTTCTTTCTTTCTTTCTTTCTTTCTTTCTTTCTTTCTTTCTTTCTTTCTTTCTTTCTTTTTTTCTGACTTTATAACCTAATTAGCAAAATGGTAGGTTCTAGATTGGAAAAACATTACAACTATCAATTTACAAAGGGAATATTAAAAGTTATCTGTATATAATATCTGACCATTTTTTTTAAATTTCTAGTTCTCTCCTTTTATTCTACAAGGCATAGTGGTGTATTCTCTAAAAATATGGGGAGGGGGCATTTCTATATTTATATTTTTTATGCAATTTTTGGAGGCAGCCAACTTTCACTCCCTGAGTAATCACTTAGTGATTACTTACTTTTGATAAAAATTAAAATTCTTGGTCTTTTTTACATTTCTTAAGTTAAAAGATCATTTAATGTTGACAGCTCAGAAACATAAAACATTACAACAGAGATAAAAGAATATTTAACAATAAAAAAGTAAGCATTAAGAATAGTAATATGATGAGCTAATAGAGTTAAATGGGGAAGAAAAGTAAATAATTTATAATTGTTCATAGTAAGGAATGAATTGTCACAAAAGAGAATTAATGGGAAGACAAATGCTTATTATCTCACTTATGTGGAATATAAAAAACCAACAAACAAAAACAAGCTCATAAATACAGAGAACAGTTGCAGATTGGTGGTTCCCAGAGGCAGAAAGAGGGCAAAATGGGTAAAGGCGGTTGAAAGGTACAAACTTTTAATTATAAAATAAATAAGTCATGGAGATGTAATATACAACGTGACTATAGTTAAATGATTCTATATTATATATTTGAAAATTACTAGAGCATAGATCTTAAAAGTTCTTATCAAAGAAAACAAATCTGTAACTACATATGGTGATGGATGTTAACTAGACTTATTGTGGTGATCATTTCACAGTATATACAAATATCAAATCATTACATTGTACACCTAAAATAAAAGAAAAATTCCTGTTTAATTTTATTCATAACATGTTAAAGGATTATCTGTGAATTTGGTTGAAACAAATGTACATAAAACAAATTAAGACATGGTTTTGTGAATACTGCTGCTTTGGGGCTCCAGGATGGTAAAGGGCAATGAGGTCGGTAGTTTCCGGATTATTGTGGAAAACAAAACAAACAAAACTTACCCATTATATTAGGAAATGTAAAAACTTAAAGTAATTCATTTCTGCGAAGGTAGGGTAGCATAGTGGTACCTTTTATATATTGTAATACAGAATTATCTCAGCCTTTCTAAAAAATAGCTTGGCAGCACTCGTGAGGTAACTCCACAGAGTTAACAACTCTTGACCCAGTAATTCTTCTTTGACTATTTCTGTCCTAAACAACAACAACAACAACAACAATAGTAGAAATACTGTATACAAAGACATTTATTTTAATGTTATTTGTAATTGCAAAAATTTGAATTGATCCTAACTATCCAAAAGTGGATAGTAAAATTGAATAAATTACTTCATGTTTTACTAGGAAACTTATGCAGCCACTTCAGTGTTTTTGGAATAAAGTTCACTGATGATAAATGTTTATAGTATTTTTTTAAAGTAGGATACAAAATCATGTATAAGGGGTAATGCCAATTCAGTAAATATATGCATAGAAAAAAGAATAAATGATATAACATTTTTAAAGTAATGAGATTTTAATGTTTATATAAATATAATAGAATTTATAGTAAAAGTATTTAATTTTATTGTTATTTTTTAAATGTTTTTGTTTTTATTTATTTTATTTTATTATTATTATTATTTATTTGGGAGAGGAGGGAGAGGAAGAGAGAGAGATGGATACATCAGTGAGAATCACAGATCCGCTGCCTCTTGCATGCCCTCTATTGGGGATCAAACATGCAACCCTGGACATGTACCCTTGACTAGAATTAATAAACCCAGAGCATTTAGTCCACAGGATGATGCTCTATCCACTGAGCCAAACCAGCGAGGACTAAGAAAAGCATTTTAAATCACTTGAGAGACTTACAGTGACCAGAAAGGAAAATATAGTTATTTAATACAGTTTTTTAATACTCAAAAAGAAAATCTTCAAATATTTTCAATCTTGTTACATTTAGTAAAGAATTTTTGAGAATACACCCTGAATATGTATATATCATTTGTGAATTATATGCATTTAGGCACGTGCTAGTATATTAAGTACATTATAAAACCTTAAATAAAAATCTAAGAATATATCAATATAAGTAGAAGTGTACATATTTATTCTTTGATCCCAGTAATTTATTTTGTGTAGTTCTTGATTGTTCCCACTCCATATAGGAGAGTTAGATCTTAAAGAAATAATAGGAAAATGAATAAAACACACCATTTCTATTTTTATAGGAATAACTAGCAACTAACTTCTTTGCTCTCTTAAAATAGGACATAGGATGCAACATTTGAGTGAAGGAACCAAGGGTCGGCAAATGGGAAGTGGAGGTGATGGGGAACGCTGGGGTTCAGATAGAGGAACAAGAGGCAGCCTTAATGAGCAGATTGCTCTTGTGCTCATGCGGCTGCAGGAGGACATGCAGAATGTCCTTCAGAGACTTCATAAACTGGAAACATTAACAGCTTCGCAGGTAAGCTTCCAAATCTATCTTCTACTTGTTGATCTTTTGAAACTGTATAATCTATATTGATCAGATTTACAGAAATTAATGTATTTTAATAATTAAAAATAAATAAATAGGACCTATTTTTGAAAATATTACTTCAAACTGACCCAAAAGCTAAATGCCAGTTAAAATAATAGTAAAATTTTAGTGTAAAATTAGCAGTACCATTTTGGAGGAAGGGTAGGTTGCTTGGTGATAGAAGAATAAGAACTTTAAAAATAGTTTAATTTAAGTAACTAATAAATATATCATACCTAAGGCCCTATAGTTCATCATTAAAGAGTCATTCTTTGTAATAAAGATTGTCCTCTATCTTGACCTCTTTTAAAAATGCTGTAGAGCCCTGACTGGTATGACTTAGTGGTTGAGCATTGACCTATGAACCAGGAGGTCACTGTTCAATTTCTAGTCAGGGGACTTAACCTGGCTTGTGGGCTCAATTCCTGATCCTTGGCAGGGGGTGTGCAGGAAGCACCCCCTCAATGTACCATTCTAACATTGATGTTTTGCTCTCTTTCCCTCTCCTTTCCTCTCTAAAAATCAATAAAATAATAAGATCTTTTTTAAAAATGCTGTAGAGATATGTTAAGTTACTGATTCTTTTTGTTGTTGTAGTTGTTAATCTTTACCCAAGGATATGCTTCCATTGATCTTTTTAGAGAGACTGAGAGAGGAAAAGACAGCGAAACATGGATGTGAGAGAGACACATTGATTGGTGTGATGTTTCTCTTTCCTTGATGTTTCTATCTCTCTTCCCCTCACATCCTCCCTTCCACTCCCCCTAAAATTCAGTGGAAAAAATATCCTCTGATGAGGATTAACAAAACAGAAAAAGAAAGAAAATTCACTTGAAGATTCCAATGGGTGTACCCCAAGGAGGGCTGCCCCTACCCAGAGTTCAATGACTACCTCTACTGAAAGCTCAGTATTTCCAAAGAAACTATATGACAGCAACTTTATGAATTTGGGAAAACTTGATACAGAAAAATACTCACAAAAAGTAATACATTAAGAGTAGTCATTTGAACTTACTTAGTATTTAACTCATGGATAATTTATTATTATTTCACATTTTAATTATATTTCTTAGAGAGAAAGGGAGAGAGAGAGAGATAGAAGCATCAATGCTGAGAGAAAATCATTCATCAGCTGCCTCCTGCATGGCCCCCTACTGAGGATTGAGCCCACAACCTGGGCATATACCCTGACCAGGAATCAAACTGGCAACCTCTTGGTGCATGGTCTGATGCCCAATTAATTGTACTACACTGGCTGGGTGGAGTCCTTGTCTTTTTAAAAAGATTCTGAAACATTAAGGACTTTCCCCTTAAATTTTGCATAATTCATTTGTATGAATGAAAATTTGCATAAATGGCCCAGCCAGGGTGATTCTCTGGATATTTTATTCTTTTAAGTATATTAAAAATAAAATTTTAGCCCTGGCCAGTTAGCTCAGTTGATTAGAGCATTGTCCTAATATGCCAAAGTTGGGATTCTATATCTGGTCAGGGCATATATAAGAAGTAACCAATAAATGCATAAATAAATAGACAACAAATCAGTGTTTCTCTCTTTGTCAAAGTATCATTGAATTTTTTTCTTTAACAACATATATGGATAAATAATCATCATGCTTATTATATATAAGTACTAGAGGCCTGGTGCATGAAATTCTTGCATGAGTGGCATCCCTAGGCCTATCTGGCTATCAGGGCTGATGAGATTCCCTACCTTCCTATCGACCTCCTTCTCCCCTCTTCCTTCCCTCACCACCTGCTTCTGCTGCCACCCACCCCTGACTCCCCATCCCAGTCCAGGGGTAGGCCCTGATCAAGCGATCAGGGACTGCTGACTGGGAAGAGGAACCAGGAGGTTGATAGGCAGGCTCCATTGGTGATCAGGGCCTGTGGGCTGGGAGCAGCTCCTGCGTTGAGGGTCTATCCTTGTAGGTCAGTGCGCATCATAGCGACCAGTCATTCCATTGTAATGGTTGCTTAGGCATACACACACGCACACACACACACACACACACACACACACACACACACACACTAGAGGCTTCCCCTCGCTGCCGGCACTGGTTTTCCTCCAGCACCCAAGACTCAGGCCTTCACTTTGGCCAGCACCTTCTGTCTTCACTCCAGCCAGAGCCTTCAGTCTTCACTGCAGCCAAAGCGCCGCTCCTGTAGCTCCCTCTGCCTCCTGCCCTCCTCCTCATGGCAGGCATCCCGCCCCACCTGGCCACTCCACACCTGCATGCATGCTGTCCAGAGGCCTGGAGTGGCTGGGGGGCAGGGCCGATGCTGTCTTTTTTGGGTTAATTTGCATACTCACTCCTGATTAGCTGGTGGGTGTTGCGAAGTGAGGGTCAGTTTTCATGTTTCTCTTTTATTAGTGTAGATTGCCAGTTACTACTTAGTTGTAAGCACGAGTCTTTGGGAATCTTCATGTGCTTTTCCAGAGCATTTGTTACTTAGAAAAAAATTTACTTATAGTTGTATTTATTCTGATTCTGTCTTAGTATTTGTTAGTAATTTCTGATTTGTTCACCTTGAGTTCCTTTCTAAATCATATTGACTTATGGGACCTTGGATAAATCATCAGATACCTGGGAGCTCAACTTTGTAAATCTACCTTGTATTTCATTAAGCCTGGAGAAGTAAATCTCATGGCTAGATATTAAAGTAAATCTCTTGGTTAGATATTATTATGCCTATAAGGTGGTATTACAAGGAGCATTATGAAAGTCTTTACCTTTTCTAGATTCTTTCCACATTTGCAACTTGAGTATACTAGAACTGTAACTTCTTTAACATCTTAATGGTCTGAAGACTTAATGCAACATCCAGAGAAAATTAATTTAGTTATACCTGTAAGGTGTAGTCATACTGGGCAACACACATTTTTCCAGCAGCAGGCTCCCTCCCACCCTGGGTCTTAGCACTTGCTATTCTCTCTGCATAGAAGTTACCCACATAGCTTACAATTGTTTTTTGCTCAAATTTCAGCAAAGCCTTCCTCGGCCCCTCCTGCTTCTAAGCTTTCCCTCCTCCAACATGTCTCATCTCCCTTCTCTGTTTTATTTTTCTTTATGACACTTATCACTACCTGACATATAGTATATTTTACTGATTTTTTATTACTGTAGCCTTCCATTAGAATATAAGCTTCATTAGGCCAGCGATTTTTGGCACTTTGCTCAATGCCCAGAATAGTGACTACTTCATAATAGACACTCAGTAAATTTTTATTGAATGAATCAATGAATGATCTCGTTAATCTTTATACTATTTCTCTGAAGTTATAATAAATGGGAAACTAGAATAGTAAGTTTCTAACATCTAGCCTAAAGAAACTTGTGTGTGGTGTGTGTGGTGGGGGGAAGGAGGACAGGGTGGGAGTGGGGTTGTGGTGGTGCTTTGGGTGACAATGGTCAATAATGAATAAGGTTGCTGAGAGGCGCCAAGCTCAGCAGCGCTGGGTGGGGGTGGCATCGGGTGGTGCCTGTGAGACCTTGGGGCCCCGGGCCCCGCGCAGGGATTGAGGTGGCAGAGAACAACGTTAGCCAGAGGGGCTCTTACACTTCCTCCTCTGGCTTGTGGGCCTCCACCTGCAGCCCCTCTGTTCCCTTGTCCCCTGGGACTAGGACTACAATGGTGGGGGCATGTGGCCTGGGGTCCAGCAGCAGCTGGGTTTTGACCCACCACATTAAAGTGACACAAGAACTATTTACGTAGCCAACAGGTTTCCTCAGAATGGCCTTTACACACCTCGGAAATTTATAGATATCCAGATCGTCCCATCTAAGTATACTGTGTGGAATTTTGTTGAAAAAATTTATTTGAACAATTCAGAAGAGTGGCAGATTTTTATTTTCTTATATTTTTGGTCAGCTTATGATTGATATACCTACCAGTCCAATTATCAATGAACTTCATTATTCTTTGTGATAACAGTAATGGCCATAAAGCAGGGGTATGAAGATGGGTTATGAGATAACTCAGATAATGAAGTAAATGTAACTCCTGTTTATATATTTCGAAGTGGTGGCCTTGTAAAAATGAGATAAAAAAACCATTTGGGTGGATGATATTGTTCGAATAGCCAAAGATGAAATTTTCCCTGCAGATTTGGTGCTTCTGCCCTCAGATCGACCTATTGGTTCTTGTCACATTACAACTGCTGGTTTGGATGGAGAACCTAACCTAAAGACTAATGTGGCAGTTCCAGAAACAGCAGTATTACAAACAGTTGCTAATTTGGACACTCTTGTAGCTGTGATAGAATGTCAGCAACCAAAAGCAGACTTGTATAGATTCATGGGACGAATGATGATAACACAACAAACGGAAGAAATTGTAAGACCTCTGGGGCTAGAGAGTCTCTTGCTTCATGGAGTCAGATTAAAAAACACAAAAGAAATTTTTTGTGTTGCTGTATATACTGGAATGGAAACAAAGATGGCATTAAATTATAAAAGCAAGTCACAGAAGTGATTTACAGTAGAAAAGTCAATGAATACATTTTTTATAATTTATCTAATAATCCTTATTGCTGAAGCCATCATCAGTACTATCTTGAAATACACATGGCAAACTGAAGAAAAATGGGATGAATCTTGATATAATAAAAAACAGAACATCAGAGAAATAGTAGATTTCTTTGCCTTTTTGGTACTCTACCATTTCATCATTCCAATTTCATTATATGTGACAGTTGAAATGCAGAAATTTCTTGGATCATTTTTTTATTGGTTGGGATCTTGATCTCTGTTATGAAGAATCAGATCAGAAAGCTTAAGTTAATACTTCTGATCTGAACAAAGAGCTTGGATAGGTGGAGTAAGTGTTTACAGATAAAACTGACACACTGACAGAAAACGAGATGCAATTTCGGGAATGTTCAATTAATGGCATAAAATACTAAGAAATCAATGGTAGACTTGTATCTGAAGGACCAACACCAGACTCTTAAGATGAAAACTTAAGTTATCTTAGTTTTTCCTCTCTTATATCCAGTTCTTTTAGAACCAGTCCTGAAAATGAAACTGAACTAATTAAAGAACACGATCTCTTCTTTAAAGCAGTCAGTCTCTGTCACACTGTACAGATTAGTAATGTTCAGACTGATGGCATTGGGGATGGTCCCTGGTAAGCTAGCCTTGCACCCTCCCAGGTGGAGTACTATGCATCTTTACCAGATGAAAAGGCTTTAGTGGAAGCTGCTGCAAGGATTGTCATTGTATTTATTAGTAATTCTGAAGAAACTATGGAAGTTAATGCTTGGAAAACTGGAATGGTACAGACTGCTTCATATTCTGGAATTTGATTCAGATCATAGGAGAATGAGTGTAATTGTTCAGGCACCTTTAGATGAGAAGTTTTTATTTGCTAAAGAAGCTGAATCATCAATTCTCCCTACATGTATAGGTGGAGAAATAGAAAAAATAAGAATTCATGTAGATGAATTTGCTTTGAAAGGGCTAAGGACTCTGTGCATGGCAGTTGACATCTAAAGAATATGAGGTAATAGACACCTATTTGAAGCTAGGACTGCCTTGCAGCAATGGGAAAAGAAATTGGCAAATGCCTTCCAATTCATAGAGAAAGATCTAATATTACTTGGAGCTACAGCAGAAGACAGACTACAAGATAAAATTTGTGAAACTGTTGAAGCATTGAGAATGGCTGGTATCCAAGTATGGGTACTTACTGGAGATAAACATGAAACTGCTGTTAATGTGAATTTATCATGTGGACATTTTCACAGAACCATGAATATCCCTGAACTTATAAACCCAAAATCAGACAGCAAATGTGTTGAATAATTGCAGTTTGTCAGAAGAATTACAGAGGATTATGTGATTCAGCATGGGCTGGTGGTGGATGGGAACAGTCTATCTCTTGTACTCAGGGAGCATGAAAAACTATTTATGGATGTTTGCAGAAATTGCTCAGCTGTATTATGCTATTGTATGGCATCACTGCAGAAAGCTAAAGCAGTGGTCGGCAAATTCATTAGTCAATAGAGCCAAATATCAATAGCACAACGATTGAAATTTCTTTTGAGAGCCAAAAATTTTAAACTTCTTCTAATGCCGCTTCTTCAAAATAGACTCGCCCAAGTCATGGTAATTTGTGGAAGAGCCAACTCAAGGGGCCAATGATGTAAGCATGATACAAGAAGCACATGTTGGCATAGGAATAATGGGTAAATAAGGAAGACAGGCTGTAAGAAACAGTGACTATGCAATAACAAGATTTAAATTTCTCTCTAGGTTGCTCTTTGATCATGGTCATTTTTATTATATTAGAAAAGCTACCCTTATACAGTATTTTTTATAAGAATGTATGCTTTATTACACCCCAATTTTTATATCAGTTCTACTGTTTGTTTTCTCAACACTGTATGACAGCATGTACCTGACTTTATACAATATTTGTTTTACTTCCCTACCTATTCTGATATATAGTCTATTGGAACAGCATATAGACCCTCATATTATTGAACAAGCCCACCCTCTATCAAGACATTAATAAAAACTGTCAACTAAGTAATACAAATTTTCTTTACTGGGCCATCCTGGGTTTCAGTCATGCCTTCATTTTCTTTTATGGATCCTATTTTCTAATGGGGAAAGATATATCTCTTCTTGGAAATGGCCAGATGTTTGGAAACTGGACATTTGGCACCTTGGTCTTCATAGTAACGCTTATTACAGTCACAGTAAAGATGGCTTTGGAAACTCATTATTGGACCTGGATCAACCATCTTGCTACTTGGGGATCCATTATGTTCTATTTTGTATTTTCTTTATTTTATGGAGGGATTCTTTGGCCATTTTTGGGCTCCCAGAATATGTAATTCGTATTTTTTTTCAGCTTTTGTCAAGTGGTTCTGTTTGGCTTGCCATAATCCTCATGGTGATTATATGTCTGTTTCTTGACATTATGGAGAAAGTATTTGACAGACATTTCCATCCTACAAATATTGAAAAAGCACAGCTTACTGAAACAAATACAAGTATCAAGTTCTTGGACTCCATGGAGAAACAGCATGCACATCTGTTGGAAAAATGCTGAAATGAGTAATAAGAAGATGTAGCCCTTGCTGAGACCGGTTTGGCTCAGTGGATAGAGCGTCGGTCTGTGGACTGAAGGGTCCCAGGTTCGATTCCGGTCAAGGGCACATACCTTGGTTGCAGGCACATCTCCAGTAGGGGGCGTGCAAGAGGCAGCTGATCGATGTCTCTCTCATCAATGTTTCTAACTCTCTATCCCTCTCTCTTCCTCTCTGTAAAGAATCAATAAAACATAAAAAAAAAGAAAAGAAAATGTAGTCCGACCCATATCAGCAGGTGTGAAATTTCTCTAAGTAGCCTTTGCTGTAGATGAGTGTTCTGTAAACTGGAACAGATAGATATGCATCCCTAGATACTAATAAATCAGCAGCTGCTTTTACCAACTTAAGCTGGAAGTGTGCTATTTATTAGCATTCTTTGATGGTAGATTTCATTTTATAGCTTTGGGTAAAGGGTTCTTTCACTAACAAAGGAAGAGAAAGTACCTTTGAAGAGACTTTTCATCTAATGAACAAAAAATTTTACTTCATAATCTTTCTAAAATGTGGTAAATAGGAGTGTGTATATGATATTCATACTTTTTTAAAAAATTTTTTTATTAATGTATTACATGTATACATATCTTCCCATTGCACACCCTCCCTCCCCCCATATACTTCATTTTTATAACTTTTTACTCTGCTACTGTTTTATTTCCTATATGTTTTTGTTTGGTTGGTTTTGCATTCACCAGTACAAAATAATATACATATAACAGTAAAATCAAAAGATTTTGCTTTTCTTTTTCTTGGATTATATTTTCTAGTCAATCATTTGAGACTTTGAGGTATTTATAAACACATGAGACTGTATTGCTATTTTCCTATTCTGTTTTATTTCTGTAATAAGGTTTATAATCAGTTGGGATTTTTAAGTTTTTACTTGGTATTTATGATCTAATTAAAAGTTGTTAAGCTAGAACAGGCTCTTTAAATTATAGTTTATTAGAATATTTGCATTTTTGTCTCCTCTAAAATCTATTTTTTTATAATATATTTTTTATTCATTTCAGAGAGGAGAAGAGAGGGAGAGTGAGGGAGAGCGTTAATGATGGGAGAGAATCATTGATTGGCTGCCTCCTGCATGCCCCCCATATGAGGATTAAACCCACAACCCAGGCAAGTGCCCTGACAGCTATCAAACCATGACCACCTGATTCATGGGTTGATGATGAATCACTGAGCAATACTAGCTAGGCCCAAATCTATTTCTTAAAAGATTTATCAGTGCTTGCTTTTGTGGGTCACAACAAACAATTCAGGTTTTTTTTTTGGTAAATTCCACTTAAATTTATTTCAAAGTGAAATGTATTCATTTCTTCATACATCTCCCCAAGAGACATATTATTTAGGGGATATTATTATTTAGGGGATATTAAGGAATAGCAAAGCTTGTCACACTTTGGTGTTCTTTAGGTCGATGATATCATATTCTTAAAATCAAAGAAGCAATGCACTGGTGTACATGAAGGGTTACAAATGAGCAGGGATGGATGGTGATTTCCATTGTCTGTAGTGCACCATGTAAACAGTATCATGGCTTGGAAAAGGTTGGAAAGTATAGCAAGAAGAAGAGGGGAAAAACAAAGCTGGTGGCACAGATAAATACCTAAACTGCTGCCTCACACAACAATTTCAAAACTACAACTAACAGACAAAATGGACATCATCTAGAACCACAGGAAATTCTACAACCAGAAGGAAAGAGAGGGGCTCCCGGACACTCAGAGGTGCTGCGGGAGGCAGAAGTACTGAGATGCGTGCATAGAGAGGATGGGCAACTGAGGATGTGGCTGACGTTCTAAAGCGGGAGGGAGACAAAAGCTCCTGACTGTGCTAAACTCCAGTTCTGGGTGAGAATCTGGGGACCCAGACTTATTGGGGAGAAACTGGACTGTCTGGCAGTGGGCAGAACTTGAGGACAGATTTCTCTCAGAGGTGCTTACAGTGATTACCATGGGACACTGAGACACAGGGGCCTATTATGTCACAGCTGACAGGAAACCAATGCTGTCTGCTCCTCCCTGAAACTCCACCCCATTCAAGCTGAGCAAAGAGACTTTTGCAAGTCTTATCTCATAAGGGTGTCCAGCACAGAAGTTCTCCCAGCATAAACACAGCTGATCCTCACAGCCAGTTGGCCTGGAGGTCAATTTCCCCAGTGATAGCAACAAAAATCAAGGCTTAACTACAACAAGACTGCACACAGCCCACAAAGGGGTTCACCAAGAGAATCTACTTCAGGTAACTGGGGAGGCTGAGCCACTGGGCCCTATAGGACACCTAGCACACAAAGCTACTCTACCAACTCAGATTAGCAGTGAAAATGCAGAGACTAAGAAATAGATCACAAGTGAAAGAAATAGAGGAAAGCAAACTATTGGATATAGAGTTCAAAACCAAATAAAAAGAGGAAAGCAAACTATTGGATATAGAGTTCAAAGGTTTTTCAAGAATCTTTTAGAAACTGCTGATAAATTTAGCAAGACCCCTGAGGATATGAAAAAAGACCAACTAGAAATTAAGCATTTACTGACTAAAATAAAAAATATTACACAGAGATCTAACAGCAGACTCGAGGATCATAAGAATCAAGTTAAAGATTTGAAATACAAAGAAGCAAAAAATACTCAACTGAAAAAGCCAAAAGAAAAAAGAATCCAGCCCAAACTGGTTAGCTGAGGATAGAGTGTCGGCCTGAGGACTGAAAGGTCCCAGGTTTGATTCTGGTCAAGGGCATGTACTGTGGTTGCAGGCACATCCCTAGTAGGGGGCATGCAGGAGGCTGCTGACTGATGTTTCTCACTCATCGATGTTTCTAATTCTCTATTCCTCTTCCTTCCTCTCTGTAAAAAATTAATAAAATATATGTAAAAAAAAAGAAAAGAAAACAGAATCCAAAAATATGAAGGAGCCTCTGGACAATTTCAAGTGTACCAACATCTAAGTTATGGGAGTGCCAGGAGAAGAAAGCAAGATACTGAAAACCTATTTGAAGAAATAATGACCTCAAACTTCCCCTAACTGGTGAAAGAAATAGACTTACAAGTCCAGGAAGCACACAGAACCCCAAACAAAAGGAATCCAAAGAGGACCACATCAAGATACATCATAATTAAAATGCCAAGAGCAAAAGACAAAGAGAAAATGTTAAAAGCAACAAGAGAAAAACAGTTAGTTACCTACAAGGGAGTACCCATAGGACTGTCAGCTGATTTCTCAGCAGAAACTCTGCAGGCCAGATGGGAGTGGCAAGAAATATTCAAAGTGATGAATAGCAAGAACCTACAACCAAGATTAGTCTACCCAGCAAAGCTATTCTTCAGAATTGAAAGTCAGATAAAGAGCTTCACAGATAAGAAAAAGCTAATGGAGTTCATCAACACCAAACCAGTATCATATGAAATGCTGAAAGATATTCTTTATGAAGAGGAAGAAGAAGAAAAAGATAAAGATAAAAATTATGAACAACAAATACGTACCTATCAATAAGTGAATCTAAAAATCAAGTGAATAAAAAATCTGGCCGAAACTGGTTTGGCTCAGTGGAGAGAGCGTCGGCCTGTGGACTGAAAGGTCCCAGGTTCAATTCCGGTCAAGGGCATGTATTGTGGGAACCTCTTTCCACATCCCGCGTGGTTCAGGGTTCCCGGGTCAGGGTTCGGGTTCTGAAGGAGGCCGCACGCAAACGAAATGAGAGACTAGAAAGCACAAATTTGGCGATATTGGGGGGCCAGGCGGGAGCCTTCCTCTAGTGGAAAGGACTGCCCCTTGCTCTGGCCTTTTTCTCCCTTTTATTAAGGCTTTGGGACACACCCCTAGCCTTTAGGCAGGAAATAACAAAAACAGAAATTAACAAAAAACAAACATAGAGGTTGCTTCAACCAGTAATGTTTCAACAAAACAGTGAATAATTAGCTCTGACCTTTCAGAGCAATTAAGGTTGACCAGCCTTCTGGCTTCCTGTTTACATCCATTTAGTGAGAACAATATTTGGTTTCCGACAATGTATCCCTGTAGGGGGCGTGCAGGAGGCAGCTGATTGATGTCTCTCTCTCATCGATGTTTCTAACTCTATCCCTCTTCCTTCCTCTATGTAAAAAAATCAATAAAATATATTTTTAAAAAATCTGATGAACAAATAAACTGGTGAATATAATAGAATCAGGTGCATAGAAAGGGAGTAAACTGAAATTCTCAGGAGGAAAAGGGTGTGTGTGGTGCGGGAAGAGACTGGACAAAAATCATACACCTATGGATGAGGATAGTGGGGGGAGGGGTAAGGACAGAGGGTGGAGTGGGAGCGAGTTGGAGGGGAGCTCTAGAGGAAAAAAGAGGGACAATTGTAATAATCTGAACAATGAAGATTTATTAAATTAAAAAAAAACACACACGAGAAAAGCCAGCTGGTGTGGCTCAATGGTTGAGCATCAATCCATGAACCTGGAGGTTATTGGTTCCATTCCCAGTCAGGACACATCCCTGGGTTTTGGGCTTGACCCCCAGTATGGGGAGGGCTGGAGGCAGTGGATCGATGATTCTCTTTCATCATTGATGTTCCTGTCTCTCTCCCCTTTTCCCTTCCTTTCTCTGAAATGAATAAACACTTTTTTTTTTCCCTAAAGAAAGTACAAGAATAGAGAACGAAGGGTGGAGGAGACACAGCTCTTTTCTGTTTTAGTATTTGGTTAGCTTTACGTTTTAAAAATGATGAGTATGTGATTCATGTATGATAAAATTCAGTAACTTTTACTGGTTAACTTGGTAGTTCCCACTTTGCCTTTAATTGTAGCCACATCTTTATGGTATAGTTGCATTGTAAGTAGCTGTTTTATGTTAATATAATTGCAATCACTTCAGTCCCACTTATTTATCATAAGATATAATGAAAAATATTCTCATAATGCTGTGATATAATTTTTTATATTTCTTTTATAAAATAAATCTTTATTGTTCAGATTATTACATTTGTTCCTCTTTTTTCCCCCCATAGCTCCCTTCCACCTGGCTCCCACCTCACCCTCTGCTCTTACCTCCCCTCCCCATTGTACTCATTCATAGGTATATGATTTTTGTCCAGTCTCTCCCTGCACTCCCATGCCCCCTTTCCCCTGAGAATTGTCAGTCCACTGCCTTTCTATTCCCCTGATTCTATTATATTCACCAGTTTATTCTGTTCATCAGATTTTTATTCACTTGATTTTTATTTTTTATTTTTTTAATATATTTTATTGATTTTTTTACAGAGAGGAAGGAAGAGGGATAGAAAGTTAGAAACATCGACGAGAGAGATATATCGATCAGCTGCCTTCTGCACGCCCCCCACTGGAGATGTGCCCACAACCAAGGTACATGCCCTTGACCGGAACCAAACCTGGGACCTTTCAGTCCGCAGGCCGACACTCTATCCACTGAGCCAAACCGGTTTCCACTCACTTGATTTTTAGATTCTCTTGTTGATAGATATGTATTTGTTGTTCATAATTTTTTTATCTTTACTTTTTCTTCTTCTTCATCTCTTAAAGAGTACCTTTCAGCATTTCATATAATACAGGTTTGGTGTTGATGAACTCCTTTAGCTTTTTGTTATCTGTGGTGCTCTTTATCTGCCCTTCAATTCTGAATGATAGCTTTGCTGGGTAGCATGATCTTGGTTGTAGGTTCTTGCTATTCATCACTTTGAATATTTCTTGCCACTCCCTTCTGGTCTGCATAGTTTCTGTTGAGAAATCAGCTGACAATCATATGGTTGCTCCCTTGTAGGTAATTAACTGTTGTTCTCTTGCTGCTTTTAATATTATCTCTTTGTCTTTTGCTCTTGGTAATTTAATTGCTATGTGTTTTGATGTGGTCCTCTTTGCATTCCTTTTGTTTGGGGTTCTATGTACTTCCTGGACTTGTAGATCTATTTCTTTTACCATATGTGGGAAGTTTTCATTCATTATTTCTTCAAGTAGGTTTTCAGTATCTTGCTCTCTCTCTTCTTCTGACATTCCCACAATTCTGATGTTGGTACACTTGAAGTTGGCCCAGAGGCTCCTTACACTATCTTTACATTTTTCGATTCTTTTTTTCTTTTTTCTTTTCCAGTGGAGTGTTTTCTACTTCTTTGTATTTCAAATGTTTGACTTGATTCTGGTGTTCCTCAGTCAGTGTATGTTTAATTTCTAGTTGGTCCTTTTTCATCTCTAATTGGTCCTTTTTCATCTCTTCTTGGGTCTTGCTAAATTTATCCATCTTTCCTAGAAAATTCTTGAGAAACCTTATAAGCCAGCCTAGTTTTGAACTCTATATCCAATTGTTTGTTTTCCTCCATTTCTTTTGTTTGTGACCTCTTTGTCTCCGCATTTTCACTGCTTCCCTGAGTTGGTAGAGTAGCTTTGTGTGCTAGGTGTCCTATATGGCCCAGTAGCTCCACCTCCCCAGTTACCTGAGGTGGACTCTCTTGGTGCACCCCATTGTGGACCCTGTGTACAGCCTTGTTGTAGTTAAGTCTTGATTGTTGTTGGTATCACTGGGGGGAATTGACCTCCAAGCCAATTGGTTGTGAGGATCAGCTATGTCAACACAGGGAGAACTTATGTGCTAGAGTTAGCCTTATGATGCAAGACTTGCAAAATGCAAAAGCCTCTCTGTTCACCTTGGATGGGGTGGAATCTTAGGGTTGAGCAGAGACAGGCTTGGCTTTCCTTCAGCCCTACCCTATGTGACCCCTGGGTCTCAGTGTCCCTTGGTAATTGCTGCAGCCCTCTCTGCGCACGCATGCACGCACCTCCAGACCTCTTCCTTCCGCGTGCGCCTCCAGACCTTTGCCTTTTTGGCTCCCCTGAATTTCCGTGCACTGTGGGCACCCATATGAGTCTAGGTCCCCAGTATCTCACCCGAAACTGGAGTTCAGTGCAGTTGGAAGTGAATTTAGCAAAGTTGTAGGTCCTGTCTCCCTCCCAGTAGAGAAAGCCAGCTCCACAATCAGCAGTCAGCCTTCTGTGTGAGCCCTCATGCTAGTGTCATCCAGATCTCTGCCTTTTCATGGCTCCCCTAAGTTTCTGTGCTCTCCTCCCTTTTCACGCAATCCAGACTCCCACTGTATGAGTCTCGCCCAGAACTGGGGTTCAATGCAGTCGGAACTGGGGTTCAGTGCACTCAGGAGTTTCAGTCTCCCTCCTGCTAGAGGAAACCAGGCCCTCCCTCAAAACGCGAGTGTCTCCGTACCTCAGCTTTTTGCAGCTCTTTTGAGTCTCTGTGAGCCCCTCTTTTTCTTTTTAGTTGTAGAATTTCCACTCGGACACCTTTTCTATGGTTCTGGATGATGCCCATTCTGTCTTTTAGTTGTAGTTTTGAAATTGTTATGTGAAGCAGCAGTTTAGGTGTTCACCTATTGCTGCCATCTTGGTTTCTTTATCAATGAAATATAATTTTATAATAATTTTATTCCACATAAAAGAATTATTATGAGCAGTTAAATTTATTGGGATTTAGATGTTATAGTTTACACAGTTGTATTGTAAAATGCATTATGAGAAAGCAGCTTTGTCATGTACCAGGCCAAAAAGTTTGCCAAAGGAAGTTTCAAAAAGACTGAATGTATATTATTTTACTAAGATAGCTTCATTCCATAGAACTAAGGTGGGAGTTAGAATAAAAGAATACTATAGATATCTATAATACTGTCAACAATAAATATATATGTATATACTATATATATATATTTTAAAGGATACTATATAAAGTCATAGAATTTTAAAATTGTCTACTTCAACAGGAAGTTCTCGTTAATGACAGGATACATCTTCACTGTTACAAAAAACTAGAATTGATTTTAAATGAGCCAAAAATATTTTTCTGTGTTATATATGCTCCCACTTTCTTGATATTAATTGTTTAGGTAATATGTCTCCATTATTTTTACATAGTAATTTTTTTTACTGCATTATCCCTCTTGAGTCTGCCCTAGGCATTATGAGATTTATTTCAGCCTGTTCAGATGGCTGTTATCATCTATACTTTTTTCACTTAGAATTGTATCATGTCTTTTTTTCTTTAATAGGACTTTATTTTCTTAATAAAATCTTTAATAGTAATTAATATCTTTAAAAAACAGAAACTTGTGTTTGGGATGAACTTTCTTTTCTAAATTAGTTTCAAATTTTTCTGCTTAGTGTATACTTCTCATTAAAAAAAACAAAACAACCTACAATATGCCCACCAGCATGGCTCAGTGGCTGAGTGTCAACCTATGAACCAAGATGTCACCAGTTCGATTCCTGTTCAGGGCACATGCCTGGATTGCAGGCTCCATCTCCAGTGCAAGAGGCAGCCAATCAGTGATTCTCTCTCTTTCTTTTCTTTTTTGTTTATTATTTAATAAATCTTTATTGTTCAGAATAATATATTTGTTTCTCTTTCCTCCCCCCACAATAGTTCCCTTTCACCTGGCTTCCCCCTCCCTCTCTTCTTACCTCCCCGCATTGTCCTCATTCATAGATGTATAATTTTTGTCCAGTCTCTCCCTGCACCCCCCTCATCCCTTTCGCCCTGAGGATTGTTATTCCACTCCCTTTCTATGCTCCTAATTCTATTATATTCACCAGTTTATTCTATTCATCAGATTTTTAATTCACTTGATTTTTAGATTTACTTGTTGATAGATATGTATTTGTTGTTCCTAATTTTTATCTTTACCATTTTCTTCTTCCTCTTCTTAAAGCGTACCTTTCAGCATTTCATATAATACTGGTTTGGTGTTGATGAACTCCTTTAGCTTTTTCTTATCTGTGAAGCTCTTTATCTGCCCTTCAGTTCTGAATTATAGCTTTTCTGGGTACAGGTTCTTGCTATTCATCACTTTGAATATTTCTTGCCACTCCCATCTGGCCTGCATAGTTTCTGTTGAGAAATCAGCTGACAATTGTATGGGTGCTCCCTTGTAGGTAATTAACTGTTGTTCTCTTGCTGCTTTTAATATTCTCTCTTTGTCTTTTGCTCTTGCTATTTTAATTATGATGTGTCTTGGTGTGGTCCTCTTTGGATTCCTTTTATTTGGGGTTCTGTGCCTTTCCTGTACTTGTAAGTCTATTTCTTTCACCAGGTGGGGGAAGTTTTCAGTCATTATTTCTTTAAATAGGTTTTCAGTATCTTGCTCTCTCTCTTCTTCTGGCACCCCCATAATTCTGATGTTGGTACCCTTGAAGTTGACCCAGAGGCTCCTTACCCTATGTTCACATTTTCTTCTTCTTGCTTTTCCAATTGAGTGTTTTCTGATCCTTTGAATTTCAAATCTTTGACTTGATTCTTGCCTTCCTCTAGTCTGCTGTTAGGTCTCTATATAATAGTTTTTATTTCAGTCAGTGTATGTTTAATTTCTAGTTGGTCCTTTTTCATCTCCTCTTGGGTCTCACTAAATTCTTCCATCTTTTCTAGGAAATTCTTGTAAATCCTTATAACCATGGTTTTGAACTCTATATCCAGTCATTTGTTTTCCTCCCATTTCTTTTGTTTGTGATCTGTTCCTTTGTCTCCACATTTTTACTATGCCAGGAGAACTGTGTTGGAATCAGCTTTATGATACAAGAGTTGCAAAATTGCAAAAGCCTTTCTGTTGAGCTTGGATGGGGTGGAATCTCAGGGCTTAGCACACTGCCTTGGCTTCCAGTCAGCCCCACCCTATGCGGCCCCTGGGTCTCAAGTGTCTCTCGTTAATCGCTGTAGCTGTCCATACATACGCGCGAGCATGCCCCTAGACCTCTACCTTTCCAGTTGCCTTGCGCTCCGGGATGAGTATGAGTCTGGGTCTTCAGGGTCTCACCTGAAACTGGGGTTCAGTGCAGTTAGAAGTGGTGCAGTTGGGGGGCTCTCTCTCCCACCCACCAGAGAAAGCAAGCAGCACAATCAGCAGTTTGTCTTCTGCACGCAGTGGTGTGCGCACCCTCAGACCCCTGCCCTCTCGCGGCTCCCCTAAATTTCGATGCACTCCTCCCTTTTCACAGTCCAAACTCCCCCGTATGAGTCTTGTCTGGAACTGGAGTTCAGTGCCATAGGATAAGGAGTTCCGTGCAGTTGGGAGTGTCTGTCTCCCTCCCGCCAGAGGAAGTCAGCCACTGCCCGTGCTTTCCACGCACATCTTCGTACCTTAGCTTTTTGCAGCTGCTCTGAGTCTTTGTGAGCCCCTCTCTTTCCTTCTAGTTGTAGAATTTCCACTCAGCCAACTTTCCTGTGATTCTAGATGATGTCTGTTCTGTCTTTTAGTTGTAGTTTTGAAATTGTTGTGCAAGGCAGCAGTTTAGGTGTTCACCTATGCCGCCATCTTGGTTTCTCTTCTTCTTTGGCTTGGTCTAGGGCAACTTTCACCAATGCTAGCATGGCAAGTTATGTTTACCATCCCCAATTTTTGGACTGTTTCTTCTGTCTCATCAGCATATTGCTTGGGGCCACTGCTATCTGTGGTTGGAATAGTCTGGTCAGTTCCTCTCTCGAATCCATTGTTGCAGGAATCCACATGGGCTTGGAGGAGTTTTCTTTTTTCCAGCGATCAACTTCTTCCTTTTCACTCTGGTGAATCTTCTCCAGTCCCTGTCTCGGGCCACAGTCTTTTTGCAGCAAGGGTTCAGGAATCTGGAGAAAGGCTGCACATAAATGAATCAAGACTAGACAAGAAATAAAAATTTGGAAGGCATTTGGGGGAATCAGGCAGAAGCTTTACCCTCTAGTGAGGTCGATTTTCTCTCATTATTATTATTATTTTCTCTCTCTCTCTCTCTCTCTCTCTCTCTTTCTCTTTCATTATTAATATTTCTATCTCTCACGCTTCCTCCCTGAAATAAAAATTATATATAAAAAAAACGTACAATACTCCCCCTAAAGGTAACTATGTGAGTGAAGTGTTAATTAACTTGATTATACGAGGCATGCAGCCCACTGGCTACACGTTTGCCATGCTTGTCCTAATATATACATGTATCAAATCTTCAAGTTGTATCTTTTAAATGTATATAATTTTATTTGTCAATTATACCTAAATGAAGCTGGAAAAAAGTTAAAACCTATAACACTAATAATATATTTTTCAAATCTATTAATATCTCTTTTGCTATACCTATTATGGAGTTCTAAACATATCTTTAGATATCATTTATATATAATCTTTACAATTTTTTTGTTGTTAATCCTCACCTGCAGATATTCTTTTTCCATTGATTTTTTTGGAAAGAGTGAAAGGGAAAGAGGGAGGAGGAAAGATAGAAAAACATTGATGAAAGAGAAACATATTGCTTTCTCCCTCATGCACCCTGACAGGGCCCAGGATCCATCATGCAACGTAGGCATGTGCCCTTGACTGAGAATCAAACCTGACACCCTTTGGCCCATGGGTGATTCTAACTATTTAGCAATACTCGTCAGTGCCATTCTTTACATTTTTAATTAATGATGAAGACTGCAGTTCTCAAATATGTTTGTAAATTGGTAGTTTGTATGGAAATTAAAGAATTAATAAGATCCCTGGCCAGGTAGCTTAGTTGGTTAGAACATCATTCTGATACACCAGGGTTGTGAGTTCCATCATTGGTCAGGGCACATACAAGAAGCAACCAATGAATGTGTAAGTGTAACAACAAATCAATATTTTTTTCTCCCTTTCATTTCTTTTCCTCTTTCTCTCTAAAAATCAATAAATAGCCCTGGCTAGTGTGGTTCAGTTGGTTGGGTGTTGTCCTGTGAGCCTTAAGATTGCAGATTCGATTCCTGGTTAGGGCATGTATCCAAGTTGCATGCTTGACCCTTAGTAGGATGCATTCAGGAGACAGTGAATTGATGTTTTGCTCACATTGATATTTTTCTCTCTTTCTCCCTTTTCCTTTCCTCTTGCTCTAAAAGTCAATAAAATATTTCTGAAATAAAAAAATAAATAAAAGTCCATAAATTCATGATAAAAGTTGGTTAGGTAATTAAATAAGAATGTACAATAAGTAATGGATTAGGTTAATTTAAGGTGGTTTTTTTTGTTTTGTTGTTGTTGTTGCTTTAAATATTCTTCTTGATTTCAGAGAGAAAGGGAGAAGGGGGGGGAGAGAGAGAGAGAGAGAGAAAGAGAGAGAGAGAGAAAGAGAGAGAAACATCCATGATCAAAGAGAATCATCGATTGGTTGCCTCTTGTATGCCTTCTATTGGGGATTGAGCCTGACTGGGAATCAAACTGAGACCTTCTGGTTCATAGGTCAATGCTCAACTTACTGAGGCACACCATCCAATTTAAGATTTTGATAATTTCTAAAATTTAAATTATAAAATATAAAAACGTCAAAAGTATTTATTAGGCTAATAATTTTAGGGATCTTAAAAAATGCTAGGGACCTTTTCATTTGGTCAATATGGTTTTTAGGATAATCAAATCATAATTAACAGAAGAAGAGAGAATAAACTAATATTTCAGTTTTGTTTTTAAGATAGGAAATTGAAAAATTACTGAGCCCTATCTGGTTTGGCTTAGAGGCTAGAGTGTTGTTCTGTGGACTGAAGGGTCCTTGGGTTTGATTCCCTGCAAGGGCACATGCCTGAGTTGCGGGCTTGATCCTCGGTAGGGCCATGCAGGAGCCAGCCAATCAATGATTCTCATCTTTGTTGTTTATCTCTCTCTCTCTCCCTCTTTCTCTAAAATCAATATTAAAAATTATTGAATTGTTTTTATTTATCAAAGCTAAATCATTTTCATTTGTATTTATAGGCAAAATCGTCAACATTACAGACTGGTAATCTGCCTCCCTCACAGGTAAGAAATATTTTTTAAATCTAAGAGCCAGGTTTTCAAGTAAGTTACAGTTAATTTAGATTATACAGGCCCTTAAAGAATTCCAGAGGAAGTCTACTCTTTAGGACTTTGAAATTAAAAGCACATATTTATTTTGTGTTTATTAAAGTCTGAACTACTCCTGAAAGTTTATTTACCAAATTATTATCTGAAATAACAGATTTTTTCCTCTCTTTATCAGGAGATTTATTATTAGTTATATATTTTAAGAATTATGAATTATTTTTAAGTTTATACATACAATATGTAATAGATTGCTGACCAGCTTATTTTATTTTGTTAGAGATCATCGTGGTGGCCCTTCGAGATGTCTCCTGGTGCATTAACCTTTGCTATCATATGGCCTTTTATTGCCCAGTGGTTGGTGTATTTATATTATCAAAGAAGGAGAAGGTAATATTATAGTTTTATAATTCAAAGTGGTGCATAAAATAGAAGAGCCTTTAGATGCAGTTAAAAGGATAGGCCCATTTCATAGATATATTGTCATAGGAATATTATATTGATCCTGGGATTGAAATTATTTTGAAAGTGATACCTAGTGGGTTTTTAGGTACTTGTTGGACTTAAGCCTTTTTTCACTTGAGAGCATCTGATGGACTTGTGCACCTTTGATTTAAGCAACAATTTGAAAATGATTACAGGCTTACTTTTATGGCTTATGAAGAAACAATGTTCTTGAAGTATGATCTTTATTTTGGGCTCTTTGCTAATAGAAAGGACAATGAAGCCCTGGCCAGTTTTCTGAGGGTTAGAGTGTCAGCCCTCGGACCAATAAAGGCACATACCTGGGTTGTAGGTTCAATTACCGCCCCACTCAGGGCACGTGTAGAAAGTAGCCAATCAATGTGTCTCTCACATCGATATTTCTCTCTTTCTCCCTTCATCCCTTCCTTCTACTCTCCCTAAAAATCAATGAAAAAAATAACCTCTGGTGAGGATTAAAGAAAAAAAAAAAGAATAGATAGGTTTAAAAAAAGCTTGCATGCTCTCTATATCTTTGAAATATAGATATTGACATTTCGAAAATGCTCAGTTTATAGTTGAACTTTCTCTGGAAATAGGGATTATTATTATTTGAGGGCCAGGAATTCCAGTTTGTGATGCTAGGAGGTAATTCAGGTAAATCTGAGAATAATAGGTTGCAATCTTTGAAAGTACTCTGAGATTGTCTAGGTTAGGAATACCTGAGGCCAAAACTCTTGGGTTCAAGAAAATCATTAAAGCACTTTTTTGGGCACTATATAAATTGAATTATTTTCCATGGATGAACTCATAGAAAATTGCTTACCTCATGCTGGCCTCGCTGATTATGTTTTTCTATTTTGTCACCATTTCCCATGAAGTGACAACAGATGGGGAAAAGAAATAGGGAACTTAATAATAAGATTTTGAAGAGAAACCAAGATGGTGGCATAGGTAAACACCTAAACTCTGCCTCGCAAAACAATATCAAAACTACAACTAAAAGACAAAACAGATACCATCCAGAACCACAGGAAAACTGGCTAAGTGGAAATTCTGCAACTAGAAGGAAAGAGGAAAGCACATTGAGATTTAAAGGAGCTGCAAAAGGCTGAGGTACTGAGACAGGCCCACGAAGGGGACAGGCGGGTGAGTGTATGGGCAGCTGAGTGGGCGGGTTGGCTTTCTAAAGCAGGAGGGAGACAGAAGCTTTTAACTGCACTGAACTCCATCCCCGGCAAGACTGGGAAACCAGACTCATTCGGGGGGGAATCTGGACTGTCAGGAAAAGAGAAAGCACACTAAGATTCAGGGGAGCTGTGGAAGGCAGAGGTCCAGAGGCACGTGCCTGCAGAGAGGACTCATTGCTGAATGCATGGGCGGTTGAGTGCGAAGCTGGCTTTCTATAGCGGGAGGGAGACGGAAGTTCCTGACTACACTGAATTCCAGTTCCGGGTGAGTTTCTGGGAACTCAGACTCATTCGGGGAGAAACTGGACTGTCTGGCAGCAGACCAAACTTGAGGGCGGCTTTCTCTCAGAGGTGTTTGCAGCAATTACTGAAGGACATTGAGACCCAGGGGCCTCATAGGGCAGGGCTGATGGGAAGCCAAGGCTGTCTGCTCCACCTTGAGACTCCACCCCATTCAAGCTGAGCACAGAGGCTTTTGCAATTTTGCAAGTCTTGTCTCATAAGGGTATCTCCAGCACAGAAGTTCTCCCAGCATAGACACAGCCGATCCTCACAGCCAATTGGCCTGGAGGTCAGTTCCTCCCAGTGATACCAACAACAATCAAGACTTAACGACAACAAGGCTGTGCACACAGTCCACAAAGGGGTGCACATCAAGAATGTCCACCTTAGGTAACTGGGGAGGCTAAGCACTGGGCCCTATAGGACACCTATTACACAAAGCTACTATACCAACTCAGAGAAGCAGTGAAGATGTGGAGACAAAGAAACAGGTCACAAATGAAAGAAATGGAAGAAAGCAAACAATTGGATATAGAGTTCAAAACCATAGTTATAAGGTTTTTCAAGAATTTCCTAGAAAAGAAGGATAATTTAGCAAGCCCCTTGAGGATATGAAAACGGACCAACTAGAAATTAAACATACACTGACTGAAATAAAAAATATTATACAAAGACCTAACAGCAGACTAGAGAAAGGCAAGAATCAAGTTAAAGATTTGAAATTCAAAGAAGCAGAAAACACTCAACCAGAAAAGCAAAAAGAAAAAAAGAATAAAAAATTTTGAAGATAATATCAGGAGCCTCTGGCACAACTTCAAGTGTACCAACATATGAGTTATGGGGGTGCCAGGAGAAGAGAGAGAGCAAGATACTGAAAAACCTATTTGAAGAAATAATGACTGAAAACTTCCCCACTTGATGAAAGAAATAGACTTACAAGTCCAGGAAGCACACAGAACCCCAAACAAAAGGAATCCAAAGAGGAGCACACCAAGACACATAATTAAAATTCCAATAGCAAAAGACAAAGAGAGAATATTAAAAGCAACAAGAAAAAAACAATTAACTACAAGGGAGCACCCATAGGATTTTTAGCTGATTTCTCAACAGAAACTATGCAAGCCAGAGGGAGTGGCAAGAAATATTCAAAGTGATGAATAGCAAGAACCTACAACCAAGATTACTCTCCCCAGAGAAGCCATCATTCAGAATTGAAGGTCAGATAAAGAGCTTCTCAGATAAGAAAAAACTAAAGAAGTTCATCACTGGGGGGAATCGAAGATGGCGGCATAGGTAAACACCTACACTGCTGCCTCGCACAACAATTTCAAAACTACAACTAAAAGACAGAACGGACATCATCCAGAACCACAGGAAAGCTGGCTGAGTGGAAGTTCTACAACTAGAAGGAAAGAGAGGGGCTCACGGAGACCCAGAGGAGCTGCAAAAAGCTGAGGTACGGAGACGCGTGCGTGGTGCCGGAGTACCTGGCTGGCTTTCTCTGGCGGGAGGGAAACGGAGACTCTTAAAGGCATTGAAACCCTTATCCAAGACACTAAACCCCAGATCCAGCCGAAACTCATACGGGGGGAGTTTGGACTGTGAAAAGGGAGAAGTGCACGGAAACTTAGGGGAGTCGCAAAAGATCAAAGGCCTGGTGCCACGCACGGCACTGTGCGCAGGACAGATTGCTGATTGTGCTGCTGGCTTTCGCGAGTGGGTGGGGGATAGACCCTCCCAACTGTGCCACTTCTGACTCCACTAAGCCCCTGTTTCCGACGAAACCCTAGAGACCTAGACTCGTGAGGTCCTGCTGCACAGGGGAGCTGGAAAGGCAGCGGTTAGAGGCACAAGGACGGCTCTAGCCATTACCCAGTCACGTGAGACTCAGGGGCCGTGGAGGGCGGGGCCGACTGGAAGGCAAGGCGGTCCCTTAAGCCCTGAGACTCCACCCATCCCAAGCTCAATAGAGGCTTCTTCGGTTTAGTGTCTGGTATCATAAAGCTGAATTCAACACAGAAGTTTTCCCCCGGCATAGTGAAAATGCCGAGACAAGGGAAGGGATCACAAACAAAAGAAATGGAGGAAAAAAAACGACTGGATATAGAGTTCAAAACCACACTTATAAGGTTTTTCAAGAATATGCTAGAAAAGATGGATAAATTTAGTGAGACCCAAGAGGAGATGAAAAAGGTCCAACTAAAGATGATAAAGGACCAACTAGAAATTAAACATACACTGACTGAAATAAAAAATATTATACAGAGTCCTAACAGCAGACTAGAGAAAGGCAAGGATCAAGTCAAAAATTTGAAATATAAAGAAGCAGAAAACATTCAACTGGAAAAGCAAGAAGAGAAAAGAATCCAAAAATGTGAAGATAATGTAAGGAGCCTCTGGGACAGCTTCAAGCGTACCAACATCAGAATTGTGGGGGTGCCAGAAGAAGAGAGAGAGCAAGATACTGAAAACCTATTTAAAGAAATAATGACTGAAAACTTCCCACATCTGGTAAAAGAAATGGACTTACAAGTCCAGGAAGCACACAGAACCCCAAATAAAAGGAATCCAAAGAGGACCACACCAAGACACATCATAATTAAAATTCCAAGAGCAAAAGACAAAGAGAGAATATTAAAAGCAGCAAGAGAAAAACAGTTCATTACATACGACTGTCAGCTGATTTCTCAACAGAAACGATGCAGGCCAGACGGGAGTGGCAAAAAATATTCAACGTGATGACCAGCAAGTACCTACAACCCAGAATAATCTATCCAGCAAAGCTATCATTCAGAATTGAAGGGCAGATAAAGAGCTTCACAGAGAAGAAAAAGTTAAAGGAGTTCATCAACTCCAAACCAGTATTATATGAAATGCTGAAAGATACTCTTTTAGAAGAGGAAGAAGAAAAAGGTAAAAGACAAAAAATTATGAACAACAAATACATATCTGTCAACAAGTGAATCTAAAAATTAAGTGAATTAAAAATTTGATCAACAGAATAAACTGATGAATATAATAGAATCAGGAGCACAGAAAGGGAGTAGACTGAAAATTCTAAGGAGGACAAAAATAAAGCATCAAACACTGAAATTACAGCAGAAGGATTAAAGTTAGGTGAGGTAGATAAGTGATCAATCAAAGGACTTGTATGCATGCATATAAGCAAAACCAATGATCACAGACACTGGGGGCTTGGGGTATGCCTGGGAGGGAGGGGGGGCAATGGGGAGATATGTATAAAAAATAATAAAAATTAATTTAAAAAAAAAAAGAAGTTCATCACTACCAAACCAGTATTATATGAAATGCTGAAAGGTATTCTTTATAAAGGGGAAGAAGAAGAAAAAGATAAAGATAAAAATTATGAACAACAAATCATACCTATCAACAAGTGAATCTAAAAATCAAGTTAATACAAAATCTGATGAATAGAATAAACTATGAATATAATAGAATCAGGGCCATCGAAAGGGAGTGGATTGATAATGCTCTGGGGGAAAGGGGTGTTCAGAATGCGGGAAGAGACAACAAAAATTG
The DNA here is from genome assembly GCA_011751065.1 of Lasiurus cinereus. Classification (NCBI taxonomy): domain Eukaryota; kingdom Metazoa; phylum Chordata; class Mammalia; order Chiroptera; family Vespertilionidae; genus Lasiurus; species Lasiurus cinereus. Next base: position 35,631,510 of record JAAGEH010000032.1, read on the forward strand.
TACACCTATGGATGAGGACAATGTGGGGGAGGTAAGGGCCGATGGTGGGTTGGGAATCGTGTGGAGGGGATCTATGAGGGGAAAAGAGGAACAATTGTAATCTGAACAGTAAAGATTTATTAAATTAAAGAAAAATAAGATTTTGAGTGCAGTAGAAATACATTTAAAAAAATATACATGTTTGCATAATAATGAATGTGTTGTTCCTCTACCAAAAAAAACATGTTTCTAATTATTGCATTTGATAACAAAAGCAAAAACCAAACATTTGCCCTTCTCTGATGAAGGGATATCAGACACTTGTGTAAATGCTCCAGTTATCCTTTATAATAAAAGGCTAATATACAAATAGACATGATGGTGGAACAACCAAACAACCAGTTGCTATAATGTGTGCTGACCACCAGTGGGTATGCGTGGAACATAGTGGGCATCGGCTGTAGCAAGATGGTAGAGCAGAGGCTGCCAGACCAAGGCAGTGTACCGGTTGCTGTCACTGGGGTGAGCCTCTGGTGGTTACTGAAAATTCTTTGCTCCCACACACCAGGGTTCCACCCAGCACTCTCACCTGCTGCTGGTGCTGGCACTGGCCCTGCATGCTCCCACTCCTGGTGCCAAAGCTGCTGCACGCACCCACTGCTGCTGCCCAGCTCTGGTCTTGATTGCTTGGCACCATCAGTGGGTGCAAACAGCAGCTGCTGGCCCCAATCACCCCTCATGGCTTCTCTGCCTCCCCCTGCTCCTGAGGAGAGATCGGGGCTGGTAGCCACCTCTCACACCTGCTGCTAATAATGGGCCTCGCACCTACTGATGGCGCCAGAGCCACTGCTCACAACTGCTGCTGGTGCCCTGTGATGGTCCTCATTGCTTGGCACCATCAGTGGGTGTGAATGGTAGCTGCAGGCTCTGATTGCCCCAAAGGGCTTCTCCACCTCCCCCTGCTCCTGAGGGGCGATCAGGGAAGCAACTGCTGCTCGTACCCACTAATGGTGCCCCACTTGCACCTGCTTTGGCACTGGCCCCAATTGTTACATGACTTCAGCAGATGCAAGCAGGGCCAGTGCCATCAGCGCATGGGACAGCAGTGGTGGGAGTAAGGCTGCTGGCAGATAGGGGACGGTGGGCCACGGCAGGAGAGGCTGGACAGGAGTGTGGAGGATGGGCTAAGACCCTACCCCTTTGCCCATCGCAGCTTCATGGCCCACAGTTCCTTTCAAGGTGCACTAATTCATGCACTGGGCCCCTAGTATGTGTATTTAAATACTATAGGCTCGATGCTTGGAATTCATGCAAGAGTAGACCTTCCTTCTCCTGGCTGCTGGCACCAGCTTCCTTCTGGCATTCGGGTCAGCACACACCTGGGGCCTGGGATTTCCTCACAGCCTTGGCTCCATTCGGATTGTCACTCCAGAAGGATGTCTGAGAGGACGTCTGGTCTAATTAGCATATTACACTTTTATTATTATAGATATTTTATTGATTTCAGAGAGGAAGGGAGAGGGAGAGAGAGAGAGAAATATCAATGATGGGAGAGAATCATTGATCAGCTGCTTCCTGCACATCCACAGTCTGGGCATGTGACCTTAATTGGAATTGAACCTGGGACCCTTCATTTCACAGTCCAGTGCTCTATCCACTGAGCCAAACTGGCTAGGGCTATAGTTATATTTTATAGTAGAGAAACTGAAATGCATGTGACATTAGGTGAATTGTTTCAGTCTTTGTTCTCTGCTTTATGTTCACAAATGAACAAAATATGTTGTTTGATATACCTGCCCACTTGAAAAACTTTAGTAGGATTTCATAAGCATAATTTGCTTTCCCAGTATTATTTACTCCGTTCCTACTCCTCTGGTGTATGTTTCATTCAGTTGTTAAGATATAGACCTGTTGAGACCAGGTTGGCTCAGTGGATAGAGAGTCGGCTTGCGGACTGAAAGGTCCTAGGTTCGATTCTGGTTGGGGGCATGTACCTTGCTTGTAGGCACATCTCCACTGTGGGGCGTGCAGGAGGCGGCTGATCGATGTCTCTTTCTCATCGATGTTTGACTTCCTATCTCCCTCCCTCTCTGTAAAAAATCAATAAAATATACATTAAAAAAAAGATATAGACCTTACTTATTTTTTTAATTAAATTTTTATTATTCAGATTATTACATTTGTTTCTCTTTTTTTCCCTCCATAGCTCCCCTCCACCTGGCTCCCACCTTTCCCTCTACCCTTACCTCCCTCCTGTTGACCTGATCCATAGGTGTATGATTTTTGTCCAGTCTCTCCCTGTATACCCCTCACCCCTTTCCCCCTGAGAATTATCAGTCCACTCCCTTTCTGTGCTCCTGATTCTATTATATTCACCAGTTTATTCTGTTGATCAAATTTTTAATTCTCTTAATTTTTAGATTCACTTGTTGATAGATACGTATTTCTTGTTCATAATTTTTTATCTTTTACCTTTTTCTTCTTCCGCTTTTAAAAGAGTACCTTTCAGCATTTCGTATAATACTGGTTTGGAATTGAAGAACTCCTTTAGCTTTTTCTTATTTGTGAAGTTCTTTATCTGCCCTTCAATTCTGAATGATAGCTTTGCTGGATAGAGTATTCTTGGTTGTAGGTTCTTGCTATTCATCACTGAATATTTCTTGCCACTCCCATCTGGCCTGTATCGTTTCTGTTGAGAAATCAGCTGACAGTCGTATGGGTGCTCCCTTGTAGGTAATGAACTGTTTTGCTCTTGCTGCTTTTAATATTCTTTCTTTGTCTTTTGCTCTTGGTATTTTAATTATGATGTGTCTTGGTATAGTCCTCTTTAGATTTCTTTTATATGGGGTTCTGTGTGCTTCCTGGACTTGTAAATCTATTTCTTTTACTAGATGTGGGAAGTTTTCAGTCATTATTTCTTTAAATAGGTTTTCAGTATCTTGCTCTCTCTCTTCCTCTGACACCCCCACAATTCTGGTGTTGGTACGCTTGAAGCTGTCCCAGAGGCTCCTTACATTATCTTCACATTTTTGGATTCTTTTCTCTTCTAGCTTTTCCAGTTGAGTGTTTTCTGATTCTTTACATTTCAAATTTTTGACTTGATTCTTGCCTTCCTGTAGTCGGCTGTTAGGTCTCTGAATAATATTTTTTTATTTCAGTCACTGTATGTTTAATTTCTAGTTGGTCATTTTCCATCTATAGTTGGATCTTTTCAATCTCTAGTTGGTTCTTTTTCAAGTCCTCTTGGGACTTGCTAACTTTATCCAACTTTTCTAAGATATTCTTGAAAAACCTTATAAGCGTGGTTTTGAACTCTATACCCAGTCGTTTTTTCCCCTCCATTTCTTTTGTTTGTGATCCCTTCCCTTGTCTCAGCATTTTCACTATGCCAGGAGAACTTCTACGTTGGATTCAGCCTTATGGTACCAGACTTGCAAAACTGCAGAAGCCTCTCTGTTGAGCTTGGGATGGGTGGAGTCTCAGGGCTTAAGGGACTGCCTTGCCTTCCAGTTGACCCCGCCCTCCATGGCCCCTGAGTCTCACGTGACTGGGTAATCGCTGGAGCGGTCCCTGTACATGTGCGCTCTCTTGCAGTGCCTCTAGACTGCTGCCACTCCGGCTCCCCTGCGCTCTGGGACCATATGAGTCTGGGTCCCCAGGGTTTCTAAACAATGTTTTAAATTTTGATTTCCCTGATAATAGGAAGAAAAAAGAACCAAACCTTTTTAACATGTTGTAATTTAAGCTGCAGGGAACAGTGGCACTAGAGCTAGGTGTTTACATATTTTGGAATGCATTTCAAAGTTCCCTTTCACGTTTCCTATGTAGAAAGTCAGAATTGGAGGGTAGAGTAATTTGGCATAAAACAAAAAAACTTACTTTGGTTAATAATTCATGCCCAATATTAAGGCATCTTGTCACTTTATTAAAGGCTGAAAAAGCAAACTATACTTTGCTTTAGCAGTCACCCAAAATAGCAGTTTTTCTAAAATTATATTTAAAAAATATTCTTTACTAGTAGACATATACACCATATTTCCTAAATACCCCTTTCAATTATTTACAGATGTCTCTGAATGAAGAAATTCTTCCCTATTTTTAATTTTCTACTTTGTTGTTATTGAATCCTTATCAGATTTTGTCTTGTATGTTAGGTGTTTAATTTTTCCAAATTGCAAGTTATGTAGCGCTGTGTGACTGCGTTTGGATGAAATATAGTGTTTTTATGTATAATTTGCTCATATATGTAAAAATTAACTGGGGTTAGAGATAGAGCCATGTTTGATTTTGAAATAAATTTTTGCCTTATGGGGATTTAGGCAAGGTTTAATCTGGTAGTGTTTAACAATATTTAATCTGAGGTTTCAGGAATAAAGATTAGAGAGCAGTGTGTATAGTTGAGAAGAACTAGGTCTGTTTTGGAGATGAAAAGGAAGATCAAGAAATCCTATTAAGAAGGGAAAAGTGTGGGCAGAAGATGATTTTCCCTACTCATAATAGAGACCATCCTGTACCTCATCCCTACTACAGTGTATGGTATGTAGTAAGCTTTCAGAACTGTGTGCTGAAGGTCACTATTGGCATGATGGCAAACTGAAGTGCCATAGGATATGGAAAAGCTTTAATTTTATCTAATTAATGTGCATCTGGACCCAAACAGACACACTGAGATAATCCTATACATCCTATATAATGAAGTAATATGCAAATTGACCCTCTCACCCTTACACAAGATGGGTACCCCTGCAATGTGGTCAAAGATAGCTGTCCCCATGTGGTCAAAGATGGCCGTCAGGGGAGGGTAGTTGTGGGTGATCAGGCTAGCAGGGGAGGGAAGTTAAGGATGACAAGGCCAACAGAGGAGGGCAGTTGGGGACAACTGGGCCAGCAGGGGAGTGTGGTTGGGGTGATCAGGCCTTCAGGGAGGACAGTTGTGGGGGACTAGGTCTGCAGGTGAGGGCAGTTGGGGGCTACCAGGCTGGCAGGGGAGGGCAGTTAAGGGTGACCAGGCCTGCAGGAAAGGACAGTTAGGGGCAACCAGGCCTGCATGGGAGGGCAGTTAGGAGTGACTCGACTGGCAGCGAAGGACAGTTTGGGGCTAACCGGGCCTGCAGGGGAGGGCATTTGGAGGCAACTGGGCTGGCAGTTAGGGGTGACCGGGCTGGCAGGGGAGGGCTGTTGGCAGTTACCAGGCCAGCAGGGGAGGGTAGTGTTTTGGGGGCAATCGGGCTGGCAGAGGAGTAGGCTGGCAGGGGAATGGTTATCAGGCGATCAGGCTGGCAGGCAAAAGTGGTTAGGGGCAATTAGTCAGGCTAGTGGTTGGGATCCAGCAGTCCCAGATTGTGAGAGGGATGTCTGACTGCCGGGTTAGGTCCAATCCCTAAATTGGCAGTCGGACATTCCCTGAGGGGTCCCAGATTGGAGATCGTGCAGGCTGGACCTCTAATATGGAACACAAATGGCTATTTTGTGGTGAGCTTTGAAACATTTTTTTTTTACATTAATAGTAATAAGGTCCACTGCTTGGATCTCGCATCCCCCGTGCCCTCCCAGGATAGAAGAATGTAAATTTAAAAGTAAAAGAAATTTCTCATATTACTTTTCAATGGATTAGAAAAATCTTCTTTCCATATGTGATATGAAGAACACTTGCAGACCTGTTAAAATAATAGGCCTTGAACAGTCTTCCTGTAGGGCCACTTCTCCCCAGTTGCTTACGTTCATAATTCTGCTATTAAAATTACCCACGAGTGGGGCGGAAAGTGATGGGTGGAGGTGGAAGAGAGCATAGAGGGGATAAAAGGTAATGGAAAAAATAAAGTAAAATTAAAATGTTCCCAGCTGGTGTTGCTTAGTGTTTGAGCATTGACCCATGAACCATGAGGTCACAGTTTGGTTCCTGGTCAGGGCACATGCCTGAGTTGTGGGCTTGATCTCCAATAGGGACCATGCAGGTGTCAGTCAGTCGATAATTCTCTCTCATCATTGATGTTTCTATCTCTATCTCCCTCTCCCTCTCTCTGAAGTAGAGAGGAAGGGAGAAGGGATAGAGAGAAACATCGATGAGAGAGAGACATCGATCAGCTGACTCTTGCATGCCCCCTACTGGGGATGTGCCCACAACCAGGATACATGCCCTTGACTGGAATCGAACTTGGGACCTTTCAGTCCGCAGACCGATGCTCTATCCACTGAGCCAAACCGGTTTTGGCAATAAAAATATTAAAAAAAAAGAAATATAATTGAAATGTTAAAAAATAAAATTTGAAAAAGAGAAAATAATAGTAATAATGATAATAATAATAATAAATTATCTATGACTTAAATACTAAAAGCAGACCTGTTAAGTCCAAATGACTACTCTTAATGAATCACATTTTTCTGACTATTTTTGTTTATCAGTCTACCCAGATTCATAAATTTGCTGTCATATAGTTTCTTCAGAAATATTGAGCTTTCAGCAGAAACATAGTCATTAAAAACTAGGTAAGGCCGTGGCTGGTTTGGCTCAGTGGATAGAGAATCGATCTATGGACTGAAGGGTCCCAGGTTTGATTTTGGGTCAAGGGCACATGGCTGGGTTGCAGGCTTGATCCCCATTAGGGGTGTGCAGAAGGCAGTTGATCAATGATTCTCTCTCATCTTGATGTTTCTATCTTTTCCTCTTCCTTTCTCTCTGAAATCAACCTATATATATAAAAGCCTAAGTGACTGTTACAACTGGACAAACAGATGACTGGCCAGTAGCTATGACACACACTGATCACCAGGGGCCAGACGCTCAATGCAAGAGCTGCCCCCTGGTGGTAGTCGGTGCATTCCCACAGTCAGCCTCCCATGGCTGGCAAACCTTCCTTGGTCCCTCCTCCTGGCTAGCTGGCCCCAATCGGGACTGGGCAAGATGGCCCAAATCAGTCCCAATCGCTGGCCAGGCTGAGGGACCCACCCTTGTATGAATTTATACACTGGGCCTCTAGTAAAAATATATTAAAACACACACACACACACACACACACACACACACACACACACACTTGAATCTCTTTTTCAAGTGAATTTTCTTGGGTGGTTTTTTTTTTTTTTAATTAATCCTCACTTGGGTTTTTTTTTGTTTTTTTTTTTCATTGATTTTTAGAGAGAGAGGAAGGGAGGAAGAAAGAGAAAGAGAAAGAGATGATTGGTTGTCTCCAAAACATGCTGGGGAATCAAACCTATACCACAGGTGTACATTCTTGACCAGGAATGAAACTGACAACCCTTCACGGTACGGCCAACATTCTAACCATTGGACAACATCTGCCAGTGCTTGAGTGAAGTCTATCCTAAAACTCTAAAGGTCCCTAGAAGACTTGGAGACTTGTAACCAGGAGAGCAATTCGCATTGGCAACTTCAGGGCTAACCCCCTGACCTAGTCCTCAAGGCCCCTTTTTCTCTGACTTTCCAATGAGCCAATAATAGCCCCATCTTGGCTCACTTCTGTCATCGTAAATTTTATTTCTTGGTGAGTCAAAGCAGCCTTGCCTAGGCTCTCTCCTGTTGCTTCTTCTATCTTACCCCCTTTCTTGTTTTACTGTCCCCAGCTTCAATAAACGTACTCTGAAAAAAAAAATAACCCAAAATTAGGTAGGGGTGGAGTGGATCTCAGGAGAAACATTCTTCAGTGGAGCCACTTCTTCAAAATAGACTCATTCAAGCCTTGGTATTTTGTGGAAGAGCCACACTCAAGGGGCCAAAGAGCTGCATGTGGCTTGTGATCTGCAGTTTGCCAACCACTGGGATAGGGCAAAGGCAGAATTTTATTCCTATTTCCTTATTTGTTGTTTTTTGTGTATTTTCTTCCCTATCATACCATACCCTGCATTTTGCAAGTTAATTAAAAAAAAAAAAGAGAGAGAGAGAGATTTTGTTAAAAGGCTGGAAAACATTCTAAGGTTCTGAAGATAGTGATGTCCAGTCTATTTCCCCACTGTCATAGAATAATGTAGAGGATTAGGATTTATAGACCAAGTTGTATAAATTTGCAAAGAAGTTTTTTTCATTTTAAGTTTTTAATGAAAGTTGTATATGATATTACTTTATTCCTGCATCTTCTCAATTTTCCCTTTTCCTTTTCTATGTGGCGAGATATGGCTTTATGTTCAAGGATCTTTTTGTGGTCTTTGTCCAGCTTTAGTCACCCCAGCAAGGTGGTTATATACCATTAGCTCTCTCCTGCTGCACTGGTTCAATGTAGATGACATATTTCTTCCTGTAAACCTGGACTACTTTGCCAGTTTGCTGCCCTTTAATGTCCTCAAACAACCTGAACTTCATCATCCTTTTGCATGGGCATGGGTTGAACATTGTACTTCTGTCTCAGCTCTTTGGAAAGATGAGAAGACATAATCTTCCTTCGAATGTGGGAAAGTGCATTGAATAGTTCAATCCCTTGTGACTTCTAGCTATGGTCAGAAGTCACAAGGGAGGGTTGAACTTTATTTTGACTACTGGCGCTTCTATGATGGCCCCAAGGGGGAAGAGCTGCAAGGTTTTTTTTTTTTTATATTTTTATTTTTTTCAGAGATGATTTCAGAGATGAAGGGAGACGGAGAGAGAGAAACATCAATGATGAAAGAGAATCATTGATTGGCTGCCTCCTGCATGGCTCCCACTGGGGATCAAGCCTGCAATCAAGGCATGTGCCCTGACCAGGAATCGAACCAGTGACTTACTGGTTCATAGGTCTACACTCAACCACTGAGCCATACCAGCTAGGCTGCAAAAGACTTTGTGTAGTAATTTGTATCACATGGGTGCTTGATAAATGTTGCTAACTGTTCTAACACTTCTGCTAAAAACTTGCTTAGGCACTTAAATCTTTAGAACTACCTACAGCTTTATTCCTGAAAGGGCCTTTTTTCTTTATGCCATGACTTACGTTAAAATTGGTGTGATTATTTACTATTGTTATTATTATTATATTTATTTTTAATCCTCACCCTGAGAATATTTTTCCATTGATATTTAGAGAGAGTGGAAGAGAGAGGGAAAGACAGTGAGAGGAATACTTCGACTGGTTGCCTCCTGCATGGGCTTCCAATAGGGCCCTGGCCAGGGAGGAACCCACAACCAAGGTACATGCCCTTGACAGGAATCGAACTCTGACCCTTCAGTTCTCAGATCATCACTCTACCCACTGAGCCAAACCAGCTATGGTTGATTTGATTATTTAAAATGTCACTCTTGCCAAGGAGGTGTAACTAAGAAGATTTGTTCACAAGATAAGGAATTATTTGATTATTTAAAATATCACTCCTGCCAAAGGAGTTGTATATGAATATTTCCAGAGAGGAGAGGAATGAATCTGTGCTGAGACAATTTCAGCTATTTTGGCATCTTGAGTGTTGGGAGGATATAGAGATTTTATTTACAGCTTGGGGAACCTTTCTCCGAACTCAGATCATATGTGATTGTTGTGTCTTATGATAATAAGCTCACCAATTTCTGATACCTCATTTATTCTGCTATCATTAAAACCATCGAATTATGCATATCTGAATTGTTGGTTTATATATCTCCCTACCTCCTCAATTAAACCAAGAGGTCTTTTGAGAGTTGAGAGCCTGCCTCATTTATGTTTAAATCCCCTGGCACAGTGCCCAGAACAGATATGTAATATATATTAATCAAATTAATAATCCAGATTGTACATCTGTGAACTTGTAGTTTTATTAAGCTATTTTGTTGCACAGCCTTTCCATTTTCATAAATTATTAAATAATGTAAAAAAAATCTGAACTGTAATAGCCAACTAGAAAAGGTTGAGAATTTAGAATCTGTGGGAGGAGGAATATATATTTAAATTATTTATTACAAACCATTTGATAGTGTCAGCACTTGCAATGAGATCTTTCCTATTGAATTATACATGACATGAAATAATTTTATAAGGATCATTTGTGGGTTTATGGTTTTATTTTGAATTTTAATGTTAGGATTATATTAGAGAATTCTTTGGCAAGGGGTGTGTTTCATATTCAGGTTGCATTTTTATTCATAGGAAATTGGTTTTTACTTTCTTTTTAAAGAAAACTGAACTGAAGAAAATGATATTTTACTCAAGAAGACTACTAGGCCTGGATGACCTTGGAAGGAAATGGATTGTGGCGCTAACAAGAAAATCCTAGTTTGTGATTATTACATTGCTTTTTGTTTAATACTTTGGTTTGTGTACATATATACATATATATTTTGCACTACACAATGATAACATTTTAAGGACTAATATTGCTGATACTTGAATAATCAATCTCAACTAGATTATAAGCATACATAGATTTCCCATACCCTTGAACTTGAAGGACATTAAATTATTAATTATTGTTTGGTACATGTTTACCTGATTATCTCCCATAGAGAAATATAAGCTGCTTAGGTACAGTTGTTATAATGATACTAGATTTATAACTGAATATTTTTAATTTTCTAAATTAAATATGATAAAGAATGCAAATCAGAAGTAAATTTCAAGTAGATTAAATTGACTTCATATCTTAGTCACTGAACTGCCATGTCAAGAAGTAGAAAACTTTTATGATCTTTGTTGGGGATTCACAGCTCTGCCTTTAGTGTTTAAACAACATTATTATAAACTAGAGCCCTATATAAGAAGCTTAGTTTTTACAAATGATTCACAGAATAGAAATAACTTACTGATGGGAAAGATGGAGAATGGGCTTAAGGTATGAAAGTTTATTCTGAGCTTGCAGATCATTAATAAGATTTTTATTAAATTCTATACATTTATTTCTTTGTAATCATTTGTCTTTAACTGAGTATATCTTGTCTCTGCTTCACTAGGTGCTTTGAAATATAAAATGAAAGACCTTATTTATACTGTTTTTACAAAGGTCAAAAAGGATACACATGAAAATTATTTTTCTGAAACTGGTAAACTATCCAGCCTGGACTCTTAACCTCTTAGTGCCTCAGTTTTTCATCGGGGTATAATATTTGAGAGATGCCTATTTCATAGAGATATTAAAAGGATCTATAAGCTAACAGGCTATGTACGTCCATATGAATAAGGCATACCCAATGAATAGAAATTTCAGTTTCTCTCCTCTGCCTCTCACATTTAAACTAGAAATAAGACTGTCATTTAGATCTTTGACGGCTTTGGAATTAAAAAATAATTTTTTAATTGATTTCAGAAAGAGGAAGGAAGAGGGAGAGAGAGATAGAGACATCAATAATGAGAGAGAATCATTGATCCACTGCCTCCTGTATACCCTCTATCAGGGATAGAGCCAGAAACACAGAAATATGTCCTGACTGGGAATCAAACCGTGACCTCCTGGTTCATATGTCAACACTCAACCACTAAGCTACATTGGCTAGGTTGGACTTACTTTCCGTGTCTATCTGCTTATTTAGGTGTACTTTGTATTTTAAAGGTATCTCTGATTTAAAGATTTAGTAGTAAATGTTTTAAGCATTCTTGGTATGTATGATATTGGATTTAGCATCATGTGTTCAGAGTGTTTGCAATAAGAGAGAAAGTAATACATCTCTTTTATGGAGGGTGGTTCTTCATTTGCCTGAAGAAAAATGTATAAGAATACAATTTGCTTTTCCCAAGACTCTTTTTTTCCTTATTTTTTCCTTTCATGTAACCTGATGTTTTTTATTTTTTAATCCTATCGTAATTAAAATGTGTCCCTAGAGAGGGACCTACTAAAATTGTGTGTCTTTTTCTTTGTTAATACTCACTTGAGAATAATTTTCCTATTGGTTTTTAGAGAGAATAGAAAGGAGGGAGGGAGGGAAACATTGATGTGAGAGATACACCTTGATTGGTTGCCTCTCACATACCCCAACTAGGACCTGGGATCGAACCTGAAACCCAAGTACGTGCCCTTGACCAGGAATCAAACCCAAGGCCCTTAGATGCATGGGCTGATTCTCTAACCATTGAGAACACAGGCCAGGGCTAATATTTTAAAAACTCCTCAATTTAGGGGAAAAAATAGTTTAGATCTATGGATCATAGATTATTTTTTAAAATTAGATATCAATCGTATAAAAAATGGTGATTTTTTTTTAGTGTATAAAGAAATAAAATGCAAATTAAAAAAGTACACAGTTGTGATTCATTACAAGCAGTTAAGGATTACTAATTCCTAGGGTTAATTTTTTGTATCCTATTCCAAAGTCTTATTTTATAGTTTGAAAAGCACTTTGCACACAATTCTTGTATATATAAGTAAAGATGTTATTATAGGCTAGAGTGTTACTGATTTGTTTAATATGAATTTCATTTAAACTTTTAAATTGATAGCAATGATATTTTTTTAATGATCTTTTCAGTTTCTTTATTGTAAACCTAAGTTAAAAATAAAAGGTTAATGAGAAATGATATGATTTTTATTATTTGTTACTGTTTTAAGTGCATTGATTTTTATACTATAAGGATTAAATGAGGATAAATAGTAGGAATTCATAGAAAGGAATCATATTTTTTCAAAATAAAGTCATGCTGTTACATAACTATATAATAAGGAGCCAAGGTCATAATGACAGTTAGGACTAAAGGCTCCACCAGATTGGGACTGCTGCTGGTGCCCTGACCCACCACTGACTGCCTAGGGGGCCGTGGACCAGGCCTGGAGAGAGGCCTGCAGAGAGAGAGGTAGGGTCTGATTCGTAGCCTTTGTGGCAGCCATTGATCAGAACTTGCCTCTCTTTCTCTCCCAGCCTGGCCTACAGCTGCACCTCCATTTCTCTCCAGGCCTCCACAGGGCTGCTGATCAGCCCTTACTTTCTGATCAGGCCCCATTGATATGCCCAGATATGCTGACTGGAATAGAAACTGACCAATCAGAACCAAATTTGGGTGAATGAAGGAGTCAATGGTTGCCTAGGAGGAGGAGCTTTTGACGCTGACTGACATAGAAACTGACCAATTAAAACCAAATTGGTTGGCAGAAGAGGGTAGTAGGGGGCAAGATCAAGCCGGCAGGGTAGGACAGCTAGGGGTGATTACGTGGACAGAGACAGTTAGGTGTGATCAGGCAAGCAGAGCAGTTAGGGGCAGGCAGTTGGGGGCAAGATCAGGATGGCAGGGGAGGGCTAGTTAGAGGCGATCAGGCAGGCAGGCAGGTTAGGGGTGATCAAGCAAGCAGGCAGAGAGGTTAGGGGCAATCAGGCAGGCAGGCAGGTGAGTGGTCAGGAGCCAGTGGTCCCCGATTGTGAGAGGGGTGTCCTACTGTTATTTAGGCCTACAGGGATCGGGCCTAAACCGGGGGTTGGACATCCCCCAAGGGGTACCCTATTGGAATGGGTTCAGGCTGGGCTGTGGGAACACCTCCGGCCCTCTGTGCATGAATTTCATGTACTGGGCCTCTAGTAATTTTATAAAAATCAGAAATTGGGATAAAGTTTAATTCATTTATTCATTTAGTTGAGAATGTTACTGACCTAGTAAAAAAATCTAGTTTCATTTCTTATACCAAATAGACAGCTTCTTATAGCCACTCAATGCTCCTTTAATACATATACATGTTCCTAGATAGAACATGGTGAGAGGGTTTTGTGTTTTTAATACAAATACATAACTTTTTACTTCTATGGATAATGATAAAAGTGATGTAAACTATGTGTTATTTAAAATATTAATGTTCTGCTATATGTTATAGAAGTCTATCTGCAGTGACTTTCCATTAATCTTCCTTCCCAGTTGTACCACATTTTATAAGCTGGAAATGATGAATGTCCTTTTCCTTTTAAAAAACTAAGAGATCTTTTAAATATATGAAGCCATGAAATTACACATATATCCTATATAATAAAGAGCTGATATGCAAATGGTCATCATGTCTTCATGCCACCAAGCCATAACAGCTCAGACACTCAACACTGGGGAGAAAAGAATGAGGATCAGCCAGGTACAAATGAGGTTGCAAGAGAGGAATGGGGACCAGCCAGGCACAAATGACCTTGAGAGAGAGGAATGGGGACCAGCCAGGCACAAATGAGCTCATAAGAAGGAATGGGGACCAGTCAGGCTATGGCCCAGGAGAGAAATAAGCCGCCCACCCCACTCCTGGGCACCAGTGGCTGGGGCTTCAGTCCGGGAGAGGGACAAACCACCCACCCCGTGGTCCTGGGTGCCTATGGCTGTACCTGTGACCCAGGAGAGGGACAAGCTTCCTCCCCTGATCCTGGGCACCTGCAGCTGTGGTCAGGGCCAAGCTGCCCACCCATGGTCCTCTGTGGCTGTGGCTGGCCCAGACAAAGGCAGCCTGGGTCCTGAGTACCTATGGCCAGCCCAGAGGGAGGGAAGCCCAGGTCCCAGGTGCCTGCGACCAGCTGGAGGAGGGAATCCTGGATTCCGGGTAGGAGGCAAGGCAGAGGTGGTTGGTGCAATCAGGCCAGCAGGAGAGCAGTTAGGGGCAATCAGGCTGGTAGAGGAGTATTCAGGCAGGCAGAGGGGTTAGGGGTGATCAGGTAGGCAGGCAGGGGAGTGGTTAGGAGCCAACAGTATTGGATTGTGAGAGGCAGTTGGACATCCCCCAGGTGTCCCAGATTGGAGAGGGTGCAGGCCGGGCTGAGGGGACCCCTCCTCCCCTCCCCCAAGTGCATGAATCTCATGCAACAGGCCTCTAGTATACACATAATCCAGGTGAGGTTGTCGTCATTGTTGTGTTTTCTGCTCAGGACACTTTTCTCCTTTTTTCAATGAGAACACCATTCTCCTCTGTCCCTTCCCTTTTTTTGTTTTTGTTTTTTTTTTGTTTATATATTTTATTGATTTTGTATAGAGAGGAAGGGAAAGGGATAGAGAGCTAGAAACATCAACAAGAGAGAGACATTGATCAGCTGCCTCCTGCATACCCCCTACTTAGGATGTGCCTGCAACCAGGATACATGCCCTTGACCAGAATCGAACCCGGGACCCTTCAGTCCACAGGCTGACACTCTATCCACTGAGCCAAACCGGTTTCAGCTGTCCCTTCCCTTTGAGGACTCTTCCTCTGCCACTCTTCTCAGGCTCTGCCCCAAGCCACAGCAATAGGCATATGACACAGACCTGGCCAGTGCATATTGCATTCTGACACAGCGATGGTCCCCAGGATGAGTATAGGGACATCAGTGAGGCAGACAAGTTATTCTCTGGGTTTATTTCATGAAGCTACTGAGAGAGCATTTTGCCTTTTCCAGAATGTTACATAGTTGGAATCATACAATATGTTGCCTTTTCAGATTGGCTTCTTTCACTTAGCAATAGGCATTTAAGGATATCTCCATGTAATATCATGGCTTCATATCTCATTTCTTTATATATATTTTTTATGCCTGTGTTTCACTAAGCTTTACTTACAAAACAAGCAGAGGGCCAGGTTTTTCTGACTTCTGATTTAAAAAGCTCATTTCTTTTAGCACCGAATAATGCTTCATTGCATAGTTGTACCATACTTTAGCCACTCAACCATTGAAGGACATCTTGGTTGCTTCCACATTTTAGAAATTAAAACTAAAGCTGCTATGCCCAGCCACTGTGGCTCAGGGGCTAAGCATCAACCTATGAACCAGGAGGTTAGTGTTTGATTCCCAAATTGGGGCACATGCCCTGGTTGCATGCTCAATCTCCAGTAGGGGTTATGCAGGAGGCAGTCGATCAATGCTTCTCTCTCATTATTTATGTTTCTATTTCCCTTCCTCTCTGAAATGAATAAAAAAAAAATTTTTTTTAAAAATAAAGCTTCTATAAACACCTGTGCAGATTTTTTGTGTGGTCATGTTTTCTGAGTTGTGTAAATAGCAAAGAGTGTGATTGCTGGATCATAAAGTGAAATTATGTTTAGTTTTGTAAGAAACAGTGTTCCAAAGTGGCTTACTGCCTTAGCTGGTTTGGCTCAGTGGATGGAGTGTCATCCTGTGGACTGAGGGAACCTGGGTTCGATTCAAGCCAATGCCTGGGTTGCGGGCTCGATCCCCAGTTGGGGGCGTGCAAGAGGCAGCCGATCAATGATTCTCTCTTATCATTGATGTTTCTATCTCTCACTCCCTCTCCCTGCCTCTCTGAAATCAATAAAAATAAAAAATGTTTAAAACAAAATACCCAAAATGGCTTACTATTTTGTTTTCTCACCAGCAGAGAATGAGAGTTCCTGTTGTTCCATATCTTTGTCAGCTTTTGGTGTTATTGTTTTGAATTTTAGCATTCTGATAAATATGTAGTGGTATCTTATTGTTGCTTTTTTTCTTTTTGAATATAGCCTAATATTACGTTATTCCCCTAGGGATTGTGGGATCATATATCCTGCCACTTGAAGAAGCCTTAGATCAGTGGTTGCCAACCGGTGGTCCACGGACCACTGATAGTCTCTGAAGTCTAAAAGGTTGGCGACTGCTGGTTTAAGGAAACCTTTGGAGCAGCCATCGCAACTGGTGGTCCGTGGAGGTCCGAAAGGTTAGCAACTGCTGCCTTAGATAAAAGGCTAACATCTAGTCCTAGGCATTTAGAAGAGTCCAAAAGAGTGAGTTCAAGTCCCTCAATCCAGTGAACTCTGAATCACTACCCTTCTCTTTATACAGTTTGTTTATATGAGTTAAAAATTACCATTTTTCCTTCTTAAAAATAATTTTATTTATTGATTTTAGAGAAAAGGAGAAGGGGAAGAAGGAAAGAGGGAGGGAGGGAGAGAGAGAGAAATAGAGAGAGTTGTCCCACTTATTTATGCATTCATTGGTTGATTCTTGTATGTGCTCTGACCAGGATTGAACCTACAACTTTGAAGTATTAGGACAATGTTCTAACCAACCGAGCTACCCAATGGCCAGAAATTTCTATTCTTTTTTTTTTTAATATATTTTCTTGAATTTTTACAGATTGGAAGGGAGAAGGATAGTGAGTTAGAAACATTGATGAGAGAAAGACATCGATCAGCTGCCTCCTGCACGCCCCCTGCTGGAGATGTGCCCGCAACCAAGGTACATGCCCTTGACCGGAATCAAACCCGGGACCCCTCAGTCCACAGGTGGACGCTCTCTCCACTGAGCCAAACCGGTTTCGGCCAGAAATTTCTATTCTTATTTAAGGTAGTTTAAGTTAGGTTTCTGCCACTTTTTTTTAAAGAAATATATTTTATTGATTTTCCACAGAGAAGAAGGGAGAGGGACACAGAGCTAGAAACATCAATGAGAGAGAGACATCAATCAGCTGCCTCTTGCATGGCCCCTATTGGTGATATGCCTGCAACCAAGATACATGTCCTAATACTCCAAAGTTGTAGGTTTGATCCCAGACCACTGGTTGGCAACCACTGATCTAAGGCTCCTCCAAGTGGCAGGATTTATGACCCCAGATGTGGAACAATAGGAACCTGGGACCCTTCGGTCCGTAGGCCGATGCTCTATCCACTGAGCCAAACCGGTTTCGGTGGTTTCTACCACTTTTAACCAGAGTCCTAAGTTGTATAGATAGCTCTTAATTCTCAGGATTGAATGTAGGCTCTGGAGCCAGGCTGTCTATATTAGAATTCTGCGCAAGTCACTTCGTGTTTTAAGTTTCCTCATCTATAAAACTTGAATAATGTTTCATAGGGTTAATATATGCAAAATACATGAAACAGTGCTCAGGATGCATTAATTCTTGGTGACTAATAGCTATTGTGATGGTAATAATACTTTTTGTTATTTCATCATCAGTACTTTTATAGAAGCGGGGCAAGAAGGTAAATTAATCCAAATCCCTTTTGCAGAGATAGACATTGGAAGTGTGCTCCAACATTAGTAGCTAGAGTATTAGCAAGTTTGTACTGATGCTCCAAGGCCCAGATCCCAGAGTGATGCCCAGAAGCCAGGTGACACCTGCAGATGGATTTTAGGAGAGGAACCCTGACTTTAGGTAACTAAATCTTTTCTAATGGTAGTAAGCAGGCAAAATTTTACTAGGGAGAGACCTTATCTATATACTATATAAAAAGCCAGGCATCACCACCAGAACAACCAATCAACCAGTCACTATGACGTGCATTGACCACCTTTTAGTCCCTCCCCGCAGCCCACAGGCTCTCATTGCTGGATGGCCACAGGGGAACCACGGGAAACCGGGCTGGGTGGCGGTAGAGCGGGACTGGGGAATGGGGACTGGAGAGCAGGCGAAGGCAGATCTTTCGGTCCCTTCCTCGGGCCTGCAGGCTCCTATAGATCCTCGGTTTCTTCTGAAAGGAACGTGGCGCCTCCACTGTGCAGCTTTCCGGGACATACACTGTGAGAGGCTCCGGAGAGGAGGCTTCAACAAGGACTTAAGAGCCTGGAGCGACCCTCAGCCTTCACTGCGTGGAGGTGGACAGAGAGCATCAGCTTTAAAGCACAAACACCCTCCTCGGGAAGAACCTGCCCCCTCTCTACTCCACAGCAGCTTCACCTTTGCAAGAAACTGCGCATGGTCCTCCCTGTGGATGGGCGGGGCCAGAGCCTAAACTGAACGGTTCACCGTGGGGGAGGGTCCCAAGGGAGGGAGGGCGGGGCAGGAGCAAGGGGGCAGCCCTGGTTCCCTGCCCCTCCTCCTGTACAGGTATAGTTCTTCTTGGTTGAGTTTCCCACCCCATTGTTAGGGTTTTGTCTGATGATGCCGGCTGTGAAAGGATTCACAAGGGAGAGAAGAGACAGGTGCAGAGAGACGGTGTTTATTTTACTTCTTTAAAGGGAGCAAAGGGCCAGGGGTGGGCTGAGTGGGCTGTTGTTTTGTTCACTGGATGGCAAACTGGAGTGGGTGACAGCAGCGGGGCTGGACTGGTGAGTCGGGGGAAGATGGCCTTGATCACAGGCTAGGCCTAGGGACCTTATCCATGCACGATTTCGTTCGCTGGGCGTCTAGTCTGTTATATTAGCAAGTATCCTGCCATTTATGCAAAAAGAGATTTTATCTCTGTCTTCCAAGGCTGTTCATTGTACAAACATCCTTGAAAAGATGGTCTGTAATGAAGGGCAGTAAGTGTCTTACAGGATCTCAGAAGTGCAAGAGAGCCATAAAGAATTATCTCCTTACACATTTGTGTTATGGTTAGATCAGTACTCAGGGTTCATATTATTAGGGCCATGCAAACACTCTTCACAGCTGAGCAATTTATTAATATATAATCATTTTCCTTTGCTGCAGCTTTTTAAAATTATTTTTTAAGCCTAATTTGAGGATATTTTTTCATTGGTTTTTAGAGTGAGTTGAATGGGATAAGAAGGGGGAGAGAAACAGAGAGATTGAAACATCGATGTGACAGACACATCAATTGGTTGCCTCCTGCCTGTGCCCCTACTGGTGCTGGGAGTGGAAATTAAACCCAGGTACGTGTTACATGCCCTTGAACAACTATCAAACCCATGACCCTTTGATGTGCAGGCAGATGCTCCAATCACTGAGCCAAACCAGACAAGGCCCCTCTGTTCATTGTTGCTGGAGTTATTTCATTTGCTAGCTTTTCTTTCTACTTATCAATAATTTAACCTCTAATTTCCTCCGTTGTCTAAATAACCTATTAAAATATTCAGATACACCAGAATATCAATTTCATTGATATTCTATCAATTTCATATATCTGACAAAGTCTTCTGGAAATTTTTGACCTGCTTTGAACCTGCTGTCCTCTGTGACTGGGACACAGCTCTTATCCTAGGCTCACACTTGACCATCATCCTTGGGGGTTCTCTTTAACTCCTTTATTAGACAGTCTGCTTCCCTTATTCTATAGATTTTTCTTTTGGTTCACTCTCTTATTTTGATAGAGCCTGGTTTGCAGTGTCTTTCTAAGCAAGGAAGGATGCACAAGAAGGGAGTATTTGGGGACTTTGCATGTATAAAAATGTCTTCCTTTCTGAAGTTTGAAGATGTTGCTCTATTTCCTTTATTAAATTTTTTATTTTTATTAATTTTAGAGAGAGAGGGAGAGGGATAGAAATATCCATGAGAAGCACACATCAATTGACTGCCTCCTGCACACCCTCTCCCCCACAGGGGATGGAGCTCACAACCCAGGCATGTACTCCAACTGGGAATCAACCAGGTACCTCTTGGTTCATGGGTTGATGCTCAACCACTTAGCCACATCACCAGACTCCATTGTCTTTTTGTTTGCAGTTGTAAATGTTAAAGTTTGAAAACAAGTCAGATGCTTCTTTCTAAAAACCAGTTGCATAGAAAAAATTCAATCTTCCTCCTGTTTTCTTTTATTCTTACACTACTCACATTTCAGAAACCAGCTGTGCAGAGTTTTTTCTCACATCAATAAGCTCTTCTGTGATAACAGCTGGATGTCCTAGCATTTAAATAAATTTTGACACGTCGGCTGGCATGGCTCAGTGATTGAGAATCGACCTATGAGCCAGGAGGTCATAGTTCGATTCCCAGTTAGGGCATTTGCCTGGTTTGAGGACTCCATCCCCAGTGTGGGGTGTGCAGAAGGCAGCTGATCAGTGATTCTCATCATTGATGTTTCTATCTCTCTCTCCCTCTCCCTCTCCCTTAGTATCATATCTCCAGGCTAAGGGCGCAGTCCCAGAAGATTGTTCTCCCTTGACTTTAGATGCCAATTGCAAGTCCAGATTGTCACCTGTGCTTTTGATCAAGCCGCTATAAATGGAGATTCCCACAATGTCCTCCTTGGGTTGTATTAATTTGCTAGAGTGGCTCAGAGGACTCAGGAAAACTTACTGCTTTCCAGTTTACTATAAAAAGATATGGTAAAGGATACAGAAGGAAGAGATATGTAGGGTCAGATGTGTGGTAAAGGGCATGGAGCTTCCTTATACTCTCTGGATGCATGACTCTCCCAGCACCTCCACATTTTCACCAACCTAGCATCTCTCTGAACCCTGTACTAGTGTTGTTGTTTTTTTTTTATGGTGGCTTCATCCTGGAGGTATGATCAAACGTAAACTCCATTTCCAGTCTTTCTGCTTTCTGGAGAATGAAGGGATGGGACTGAAAATTCCAAGCTTCTAATCATGACTTGGTCTTTCTAGTCACTATCTCTGTCCAGGAGTCCCCTCATTAGAATGAAAGACACTCCTACCACTCAGGAAATTCCAAGGAATCTAGGAGCCCTGTGTCAGATACTGGGATCAAAGACCAAATATGAGAACTGTTAGGTTTTTTATGCCGCCGCGAGGAAAAACCGTGAGTCCAAACAGAGACCGAATTAAACAGGCTTTATTGGGAGCACATGAGCGGGTTCACCTTCTCGGAGAGGGGAGCAGGAGAAGCCGCGCCAAAACTGGGGCAGGGGTAAGTTTTTATACTTTTCAGAGGCTGCCGTTATCAGCAGAAACCGGTGGCAGTTAGGGCTTTCTGGGGTCAGGTGACGCCTGTGGTCTGCTCTGCGGTCTGGCTATTTCCTGGAACTGTTTGTCAGGCAGGGATTCTCCACCGAGGTGTGATGGTTTCAGAATGTTGATGTTGAAAGGACAATTTCGCAAGGTGGGGGTTACTTTTCCACCTCTGGGGCAGGGCGCCAGTGAAGGCCAGACAAGAACAAAAGATGCCCCAAGTGCTCTTTAACACTTAGGACAGGGGTGGGAACCTTGTTTCTGTCAAGGGCCATTTGGGTATTTATAACATCACTTGTGGGACATATAAAATTATCAACTTAAAAATTAGCGTGCTAGCCTGTAGTTCACTAGATGAGTGTCAACCCATGAACCAAGAAGTAGCAGGATCGATTCCTGGTTAGGGCACATGTCATGGTTGTGGGCTTGATCAGTAGGGGTTGTGTAGGAGGCAGCTGACTAATGTTTCTGTCATCGTTGTTTCTATCTCTCTCTCCTTTCCTCTCTAAAAGTCAATAAAATATTTTTTTTTTACCAATTGAATTTACCATTTTTCAGGCTTGTTCACTGATAGGATATGTGGACTAACGTATAAAAGCTTGGAACTGGAGTTTTAAATGTATTTTTATTAGAGACCTGATGCACAAAATTCGTGCAAGAGTAGGCCTTCCTTCCCCTGGCTGCTGACACTGGCTTCCCTCCTGCACCCAGGACCTGAGTTTCCCTCCCAGCCCTGCCTTCATTCAGAAGGTTGTCTGGAAGGATGTCCGGTATTAATTAGCATATTACACTTTTATTATTATAGATTGATTTCAGAGAGGAAAGGAAAGGGAGAGATAACATCAGTGAGAGAGGATCATTGATCAGCTCCCTTGAACAAAAAATCAGCTCTTGACCTGACAACCCTTTCAGGATGACAGAAAAGCATCTGTCAGGACACAAAGGAGAAAATGCAAGTCAACTTACTATTAATATCTCAGGAAATTGTGCTGTGAATATTTTATACTTTAAAAAAAATTTTATTGTTGAACATGTTATATATGTCTCCTTTTCCCCCCATTGACCTCTCCCCACCTGCTTCCAATCAGCATATGCCCTCACCCCTCTAGTGTCTGTGTTTATTGGTTATGCTTATATGCATGCATACAAGTCCTTTGGTTGATCTCTGAAAATCTATTTGAAGATGCTGGGGTCTTTTCCGCATCTACAAGTGTTCAAGGAATCTGGAGAAGGGGCTGTGCATAAATTAATGAAAGGACTAAAGAAGAAATATGAATTTGGAATGCATTTTGGGGTGCCAGACAGAAACTCAATTCTAGTGACTAAGCTCCCCAAATCTCTGAATTTCCGGATCCAGGGCTTTTTATTTACACATTTTGTCCTCTAGAAAAGCAAATATACATATCAAAGTAAGGTTTGGTAAAGAGTAAAGGACCATCAGGTTGGGGGAATTGCCTTTGGCTATTCCAGCAGTAGATGATAACATGCAGATTTTCAGCTCTGCTGAAAGAGTCCATTCAACCTTTCGAAGACTTCTTGCATTTATTATGACTCACTGGACTTAACCTCCAGCATCTTATCTCTCCCCACCTCTCCTCAGCCCCCCTGCCTTCTCTCTGAGGTTTGTTGGTCTGTTCTGTTTCTGTATCTTTCTTTCTTTTTTTTCTTTCTTTTTTAGAGAACATCCATTGATCTTTATTTGATTTGACAAAATAAGCATTATTAAAAGACAGGTAACAAAATCTGAGCTTATATTGAATCTGACAAATTAAGTTCTATAGTATCTAGAATATTACATAAGTAATACCAACTGAGGGGGAAATGGGACAGAAGCATCACATGCAGATGCTCCTGGAAAAAGGGGGATGATATCTGCAAATGAGATCCATCATGTGCAGTGTGTAAAATACCCTAGAGAAGATGCAATTGACTTACTTGGGTGAAGTGTTTTTCCTTTAGGGCTGAGGAGGAGGTGGCCAAGAGGGGCAGGAATTCAGAGACATATGCAGAATGGCTTCTCCATTTCAAAATGTTCATAACAATATTTGGATCATGGCACTAGGACACCTTTGAGGAAAAGAACACCTTAACCAGAGTAGGCTCGTTGCATAATTCTTTTTAAAAAAATTAATAAATCTTTATTGTTCAGATTATTACATTTGTTTCTCTTCCCCACCTCATAGTTCCCCTCCACCCGCTCCCATCCCTCCCTCTACCTTACCTCCCCTTACATTGTCCTCATCCATAGGTGTATGGTTATTGTCCAGTCTCTCCCTGTACCCCGCTCACCTTTCCTTATTCTATTATATTCACCAGTTTATTCTGTTCATCAGATTTTTAATTCACTTTTTAGATTCACTTGTTGATAGATATGTATTTGTTGCTCATGATTTTTATCTTTACCTTTTACTTCTCCCTCTTTCTAAAGAGTACCTTTCAGCATTTCATATAATACTGATTTGGTGTTCATGAACTTCTTTAGCTTTTTCTTATCTGTGAAACTCTTTATCTGCCCTTCAATTCTGAATGATAGCTTTGCTGGGTAGCGTATTCTTGGATGTAGGTTCTTGCTATTGATCACGTTGAATATTTCTTGCAATTGTATGAGTGCTCCCTTGTAGTAATTAACTGTTGTTCTGCTGCTTTTTTTTAAATTTTTTAAAAAACTATTGATTTTTTACAGAGAGGAAAGGAGAGGGATAGAGAATTAGAAACATCGATGAGAAAGAGACATCGATCAGCTGCCTCCTGCACTCTCCCCACTGGGGATGTGCGCCCAACTCAGGTACATGCCCTTGACCAGAATTGAACCTGGGACCTTTCAGTCCACAGGCCAACGCTCTATCCACTGAGCCAAACCAGTTTCGGCTCTTGTTGCTTTTAATAGTCTCTCTTTGTCTTTTGCTCTTGGTATTTTAATTATGATGTGTCTTGGTGTGGTCCTCTTTGGATTCCTTTTATTTGGGGTTCTGTGTACTTCCTGGACTTGTAAGTTATTTCTTTTACCAGATGTGGGAAGTTTTCAGTCAATTCTTCAAATAGGTTTTCAGTATCTTGCTCTCTTCTTCTGGCACCCCCACAATTCTGATGTTGGTACACTTGAAGTTGTCCCAGAGGCTCCTTACACTATCTTCACATTTTTGGATTCTTTTTGCTGTTCCAGTTGAGTGTTTTCTGCTTCTCTGTATTTCAAATTTTTTACTTGATTCTTGCCTTCCTCTATTCTGCTGTATAATATTTTTTATTTTAGTCAGTGTATGTTTAATTTCTAGATGGTCCTTTTTCATCTCTAGTTGATCTTTTTTCATCTCATCTTGGGTCTCGCTAAATTTATCCATCTTTTCTAGGAAATTCTTGAAAAACCTTATAAGCGTAGTTTTGAACTCTATATCTAGTCGTTTGTTTTCCTCCATTTCTTTCATTTGTGGTCTGTTTCTTTGTTTCTGCATTTTCACTATACCGGAAGAACTTCTGTGCTGGAATCAGCCTTATGATGCAAGACTTTCAAAACTGCAAAAGCTTCTCTATTCAGATTGGGTGGGGTGGAATCTCAGGGCTTAAAGCCTTGGCTTCTAGTCAGCCCCACCCTATGCGGCCCCTGGATCTCAAGTGTCACTCCGTAATCAGTAATCACTGTGGCCTTTTCTGTGTGCACGTGCGGGTGCCTCCAGAACTCTGCCTTTCCAGTTCCCTTGTACTCCGGGACTCATATGTGTCTGGGTCCCCAGGGTCTTACCCGAAACTGGGGTTCAATGCAGTTAGAAGTGGAACAGTTAAGAGGCTCTGTCTCCCACCCACCAGAGAGAGCCATTGGCACAATCAGTAGTCCGTCCTCTCTGTGTGCATTGGTTTGCGCACTCCAGACTTCTGCCCTTTCACGACTCCCCTAAATTTCCGTGCACTCTTCCCTTTTCACAGTCCAGACTACCCCCGTATGAGTCTTGCCCGAAGCTGGGATTCAATGCTGTAAGATAAGGGGTTCCGTGCAGTTGGGAGTTTCCGTCTCCCTCCAGCCAGAGGAAGCCAGCCAGGCACACCGCTGCCTGCTCTCTCCACATGCGTGTCTCCATACCTCAATTTTTTGCAGCTTCTCTGAGTCTCTGTGAGCCCCCCTCTCTTTCCTTCTAGTTGTAGAATTTTCACAAAGCAAACTTTCCTGTCATTCTGGATGATGTTCGTTCTGTCTTTTAATTGTAGTTTTGAAATTATTGTGTGAGGCAGCAGTTTAGGTAATTACCTATGCTGTAATCTTGGTTTCTCTTCGTTGCATAGTTCTTTAGTGATATGCACAATTTTCAAGTAATGGGGCGGACGTAAAGAATCACTGGATTTTTTTTATATAAATCCTTATTTTTCTGATTATTACAATTGTTACTCTTTCTCCCCATAGATCCCCTCCCACTCTATGCCCTTACCTCCCCCCATCATTGTCCTCATCCGTAGGTGTATGATTTTTGTCCAGTCTCTCACTGCACACCCCTCACCCTTTTCCCACTGAGAATTGTCAGTCTACTCCCTTTCTATGCCCCTGATTCTATTATATTCACCAGCTTATTCTGTTCATCAGATTTTTAATTCACTTGATTTTTAGATTCACTTGTTGACAGATATGTATTTGTTGTTCATAATTGTTATCTTTACCTTTTTCTTCTTCTTAAAGAGTACCTTTCAGCATTTCATATAATACTGGTTTGGTGTTGATGAACTCCTTTAGTTTTTTCTTATCTGTGAAGCTTTTTATCTGCCCTTCAATTCTGAATGATAGCTTTGCTGGTTAGAGTAATCTTGGCTGTAGGTTTGAAATTCATCACTTTGAATATTTCTTGCCACTCCCATCTGGCCTGCACATGGGAGTGGCAATAAATATTCAAAGTGAGAAATCACCTGACAGTCATATGGGTGCTCCCTTCTAGGTAATTAACTCTTGTTCTCTTCTGCTTTTAAGATTCTCTCTTTGTCTTTTGCTCTTGGTATTTTAATTATGATGTGTCTTGGTGTGGTTCTCTTTGGATTCCTTTTGTTTGGGGTTCTGGACTTGTAAGTCTATTTCTTTCACCAGGTGGGGGAAGTTTTCAGTCATTATTTCTTCAAATAGGTTTTCAGTATAATTCTCTCTCTTTTTTTCTGGTACCCCCATAATTCTGATATTGGTACGCTTAAAGTTTCCCAGAGGCTCCTTACACTGTATTCACATTTTTGGATTCTTTTTGCTTTTTGCTTTTCCAGTGGAGTGTTTTCTGCTTCTTTGTATTTCAAATCATTGGCTTGATTCTTACGTTCTTCTAGTCTGCTGTTAGGTCTCTGTATAATATTTTTTTTTTATTTCAGTCAGTGTATGTTTAACTTTTAGTTTGTCATTTTTCATCTCCTCTGGTGTCTCACTAAATTTATCCATCTGTTCCAGGAAATTCTTGAAAAACCTTATAAGCATGGTTTTGACCTTTATATACAGTTGTTTTCCTCCATTTCTTTTGTTTGTGATCTGTTTCTTTGTCTCTGCATTTTCGCTGATTCCCTGACTTGGTAGAGTAGCTTTGTGTGCTATGTGTCCTATATGGCCCAGTAGCTCTCTCTACCCAGTTACCTGAGGTGGACTCCCTTGGTGCACCCCTTTGTGGACTGTGTGTACAGCCTTGTTGTAGTTAAGTCTTGATTGTTGTTGGTATCACTGGGGGGAATTGACCTCCAAGCCAATTGGTTGTGAGGATTAGCCGGAGAACTTCTGTGCTGAAGTCATACTTATGATACAAGACTTGCAAAATTACAAAATCCTCTCTGTTTAGCTTGGATGGGGCAGAGTCTCAGGGTTGAGCAGGCAACCTTGGCTTCCCGTCAGCCCCTGGGTCTCAGTGTCTCTTGGTAATCGCTGCAGCCCTCTATGTGTGTAGGTATGTGCGCCTCCAGATCTCTGCCTTTCCAGCTCCCCTGAGTTTCTGTGCACTCCAGGGACCGGTATGGGTCTGGGTCCCCAGGGTCTAGCCCAAACCTGGGGTTCAGTGCAGTTGGGAGGTTGTCTTCCTCCCACTAGAGAAAGCACAATAGCAGTCAGCCCTGTGTGTGCATTTTCGCGTGCACCTCCAGACTTCTGTCTTTTGTGGCTCCCCTAAGTTTCCCTGCACTCCTCATGTTTCACAACAGTCCAGACTTCCCTGCATGAATCTCGCCCAGAAGTAGGGTTCAGTGCAGTCAGAACTAGGGTTCATTGTAGTCAGGAGTTTCCATCTCCCTCCCGCTAGAGGAAGCCAGCCAGGGACTCGGCCACCCATCCTCCTCACGAGCGCGTCTCTGTACCTCAGCTTTTTGCATCTCCTCTAAGTCTCCGTGAGTCCCTCTCTTTCCTTCTAGTTGTAGAATTTCCACTCAGTCAGCTTTCCTGTGGTTCTGGATGATGTCAGTTCTGTCTTTTAGCTGTAGTTTTGAAATTGTTGTGTGAAGCAGCAGTTTAGGTGTTTACCTATGCCACCATCTTGGTTTCTCCAAGAATCACTGGATTTTAATCATGGCTAAATGTTTTCTTCTCTCCCTCTGAGGCTTGTTCTGTCTCAGCATCACAGGGACACTTCTCCATGCAGTTTCTAGGGAACCACCTTCTAATTCTTGTAATACCTTCTATAAAGGAACCATCAAGAATTTTGTCTCCATACAACTAGTATCGTAACTCTCTCATGGCCAAAATGAACTCCCCTTTCTGCAGCCGTATCTGAGGCTCTTCCATGCAGGGGCTTTAAAAGAATGGCTTGATTCCTTTATTCAAAGAACAGCAGGCACCACTTAATCTTTTATTATTTTATAGCGAACACTTCTTACTCTCTTATTCACTTTTTGTTTAATCTGTTCTATTGTTAAGCTGTACTGCCTTGTCTGACTGGCCATTCCAGTCTATCTCCTTCTGGAACTACTGACAAGTAAATACGTGCTTAAAGTTCTTCCATCAACTCCTCGTGTGATAGGAAAAAAACAAAGACTTCATCTAGCTGATAATATTGAATTCGATCTTTAGCCTTGATAAAAAAACAACTTCCCAACTGCTATGGTTGTTCCTAAAGCTAATTCCAAGGCAAACAAGCTGGCAGCAAATGCAGCTAATCCAAGTGGAATAATTAGAAGAGGATCTCTCCAAGCTGCACTCATATCAATCTTGACCATGTTCTACCCAAAGGAGAGCCAGTTATAAAGCTGTGTATACTTCGTCATAACAAAAATGAAGGCAGCATGAATACAACCTAATGGTGCTAACAGGAGAATCCGTGTGAATGAAGCATGATTTTGTTAATTACAACAGTTGTTGATCAAGGTAAGTGATGGTCCATGTTCAGCGCACACCTGTTACACTTTTGATAGTGATGTGACCGGGGTACCTTGTATGCGTGGCAGAAAGTACATAGAAATACTGGGGGTACATTCTATCCTGAGAATTTTCCAGTTTACACCCCAGAGGGACAAAGCCAGGACCAACAAACATGGCACTGAAGTAATTATAAAGAATAATGACAATCCAATTTATCAACATGATGAAATTCACGCCTCCCTCAGTTGTATGCAAGGGCCAATACCACAACACAGTCAGTCATGGCCATCATATAACATATTGCTATAACACCGAGGACTATAATTGGACCCCAGTGGCACAGTCTCTTTAATTCTTGGAGATTTTCAAACTTGATAACTGAGCAGAAAGTACCCATGTTGGTGAGGAAGAATGTATTCATATCTTTAAAGAATTATAGATTTCCTTTTTTTGTGCACACAAGTCTACTGTGTTCCTTAGTGGTCATGTCTTCAGTTTGTGTGATGTGAATGCAGATTATGCCATTTTCACTACTACATTCTCAGAGCTCTTTATCTGAATAAGATAATCCAGTATCTTGGTTTGAAACCCAATCCAGAACACATTTTCTTCTTTTCTAATAACTTCAGCATGGATACCTCGGTCCAGAACAAGCAGAATGTAAATCCTGGTTGAGTGTGGGACCAAGACCACGAGTCAGTCTCTGCCAGTGCTTTCCTATATCTATTTTTGATCATAGAGCAGGACTCCCTTCAGCAGGGCTCTGGTGCCAGCTGTGTCTCTCCCTTGTGTTGCTGGTAGAGGAGGTTGGGTGGAGCTCCAGTGTAATCTGAATATTTCTATTGGGTGCCTTGGCTCAGGGGCCTACTGGGAGGTGCAGACCAAAATCAGCCACTGCCTGTGCCCTGCCCAGGGCAAACTGGCATGAGCTGCAAAGGGAGCTGCACATAGCTGCCACTTGTGTCTGGGCGAGGCCAAGCTGTGAACTGAGACCAGTTGCTGGTAGTTGCAGGCGTGACCCTGCTTAATAAGAGGTACAGGGCATGCTGAGGCCACATGCTGCTTGTTTGTGGTTTGTGAGCCTTTGAGAGATTTTAGGAAAATCTGCTGCATTAGCCAAGACAGGCTGTTTGTATTGAAATGCCACTGGAAGCATCTTGGGTGAGCCCACAAGTTGGGTGGGGTGGGCTCTCAGGGAACCACCAAGGCAGTGTGAATGATGTTAGCCAGGAAGCTGGAGACTCAGATATGGCCCTGGATCTGTGAATGGGAGGTTCAGCAAAGGAACAATGGCCTCTGCCAGCACTTCTGTCTGAGAGAAAGCGGCCCCTCCAACCCTAGCCTTGAAGCCAGACAACTAGTTCCTCTCTTTTGTCTCTGATGCCTTTCAAGCTGCTGACCCAGCATTGTAGCTCAGAGGAAGTGACTTTAAGTAAGCCTGTGTGCTGGCCCTTTAAGAGGGAAGCCTGAGTTTCCAGCCACCTTCTGTCTCACTCAGCCACAATCTCCACTGGTTTTTACATCCAGAAGTTATGGTGAGTTCTCTTCCCAGCACTGGAACCCTAAGCTGGAGATTCTGGTGTGGAGCTAGGACTCCTAGATTCACAGGAGGGTCTTCTGCAACAGATATAATTTGTTTTATATTGGTTTTCTTTAAAATATATTTTATTGATTTTTTACAGAGAGGAAGGGAGAGGGGTAGAGAGTTAGAAACACCGATGAGAGAGAAACATAGATTAGCTGCCTCTTGCACAACCCCCACTGGGGATGTGCCTGCAACCAAGGTACATGCCCTTGACTAGAATTGAACCTGGGACTTTTCAGTTCCCAGGCCAACATTCTATCTATTGAGCCAAACCAGTTAGGGCCCATCTCTGTTTTTTTTAACTGTATGCATGGGTGTGGGATCTGCCTGTTCCTTATCTCCACCTCTCCTACCAGGCTCAGATGTGGTTTCTTCTCTATATCCTTAGTTATAGGACTTCTGTTCAGCTAGATTTCAGGTTGTTCTCAGTGATGGTTTATAGTTTTAGTTGTGATTTGATGTAATTTTATAAATGTAATCACATTTTTTCTAAAACTGAACAAAAGATACAAGTGCCAAGGTTCCCTACTCAACCACGTTGACCGGAAGCTCAGGTTTTTCCTTAGTCAGTATCTGAACCCACCACATCTTGACAGATGCTTAAAAGGGTAGGTTAATTTTAGATGATAAATTATTTGTTCCCAGTAAACACCACTATAGCATGCAGAGTTCTAGGTGACTATAGCAGAACATGCTAGGTCAATAACAGTAAACTTTTTCACTTAAAGGCATGATTGCTTTGCCTTGGGAATAGGGTCACTGTATATTTTCCGCATAGAAAAATATCCCTGGTCCAGGGGCATGGCCAGCAAGTGAAATGTCAGTGCATTGACATCTGCTGAGCATAAAGAAACCTCTAGGATTGGATCTTACTCTTTTGAGCATCAATATTTTTTAGTTTAGCTATCTTTCATGAATAATAAAATACTGTATAGAGTTTCCTGCCTCATTTAAAAAAAAAATCCTTGGTGAGGATTAACAAAAAAAGAATAATCTTATTCTTGTACCTAATTAAAAAAAGATATAATTTATATTAAATGAAGTTTTAGTAACTTATTTTAAATATTTTATTAGAAGAGATGACTATTAGGAGGGTTAAATCTAAGTGATCATTACTACTAGTAAAACAAGTCAGTAAAAACATTAAACCATGGATTAAATTATATAGCACTGCTTATAACTGTCTATCTTTCACTGTAAGATTTACATTTGTCCTATTTTTCTCAGCTACTTTAGCAAGGCTTTTCTGGGATGGTAATGGAGAGTAAATACATAAAGCCAAATGCAAAAGAAACATACAGTACACTTAAATTTGAAATCTGCTCTTTTGAATGGTAAGTATGCTGAAAGCATCAATGTGTTTAAGACCTGTGAAGCTGAATCTTAGTTGTGTATAAAAGAATGATGTTGACAAATAACATACTTGAAGTAAGTTACTCTTATATTTATTAAGCAAAGGTAAATTTCTTATAAAGGATCAGGCTGGCAATGCTGCATTTATTTTAAACAAATTATTTTAAGATATAAACCATCACATTTTTTACTAAAACTGAACAAGCTATTAAAATTGCTACAGTTAATAATGACTAACCTTTCTATAACTATTTTAAACAGATATGCATTGCAGAGAAAGCAAAAGAACAAAGTAGCAAAACTATATTCATAGGAAAATAAGTCCAAACCATAGTCCTTTGTTTATCCCTCATTCCCAAAAGGAGCTATACTACTGAGTGAAGAAATTTTCCAGCTGCATATTGAGGTCACAAATGTAGCCTTAAAGGATTGCCCTTGAGACTATAGCTTTTGCAGGCAATCATGTACAAATAAATTACATTAAAATAAAACTGTATGGTGGTTTGTTATTTTAACACCGAACTGAATGGTGGACTGAAATCAATAGATGAGAAAGAAAATCAAGCTCAAGGGTCACTTTCTCTAAAACAGTAGTGCCATTCTAGTTTTATTGATGCATTAATTTTCATAAAGTGCAGTGACAAAATAAATAAGATGAAAGAAGCTTTGAGATTAAGATAACTTATTGATTATATTCTTGGTAGCCTTTTACCTCTGTGGAAGCTGTAACCATACATAAAAGCTGATTGATCCAGGTCAAATGATTTTTCCCTCTTAAATAAAACTCATATTAAGGAATATATAATTATGGTAGCTCTTTCTATAAATCAAGGTTAGATTTAAGGGCAAATTTATGTGCTATAGACTAAATCCAGATACAGTCAAGTGCTGAGCATTATTTCTGGCTTCAAAATATGATGTATCTGTTTCACCATCTGGTTGGGGTATGAAAGGCATAGTTTGATGTTGTAGATTTTCCCAGTCCACATCACTGAAGAGAGGATGATGTTTCAACTCTTTGGGAAAATAGAAAACAAAATGAAATATTAAGACACCATTACCTAAGCAAGTACTGTTCTATTGAATAAAGAAGAGACACTCTCACATATATTACTTTGTCATACTTTATTATGTCACTTTCATAGGCATTTGTTTGTCTATCTCTGTATTTACCCACATTCTTTTCAATGACACACACTATGTCATTTTATATATCATTTGGTATAGGAGAGGTGTGTGATCTGTATTTGTCAAATGAGTGATTGAATGATTTGTCTTAACAGAAGTCTGTCTCATTGCCTGCATCTTCTCACAAAATCCCTGACTTGAAGAGAGCGATATGCTCTACTTCCTGATCCCCATACAGCTTCCAAACCACTCACCTTCCATGATTAATGTCCCATTTCTCATCCGAAGTGTTTGCCACCTCTTTATAGCTCTGCAATCCTTAGCACTATCTATTGCCCTAGATCAGTGGTCAGCAAACTGTGGCTCATGAGCCGTGGTTTGCTGCTCTCTTGATTAATGAGTTTGCCAACCACTGCCCTAGATAACTTTAGCAAGAAGCACATCTCCAATCCCTTGCTGTCTTGGCTGGGCTTCATCCTTATCTGTCAGGGTGATTTTAACATATACATTGATGACACTTCTGACACTTTTTATTATGGTTCTTTGACTTCCTTGATATCACTGACTTGCAACTTCACAAAACACTACCTATTCAGCAGTATGACCATCTTTCCTATTACCTTCTACCTACTAAAATGAAAGTGTGGGAGAAACCATGATGGCAGCATTGGTGAACACCTAAATTGCTGCCTCACACAACAATTTCAAAACTACAG
The DNA here is from genome assembly GCA_011751065.1 of Lasiurus cinereus. Taxonomy (NCBI): domain Eukaryota; kingdom Metazoa; phylum Chordata; class Mammalia; order Chiroptera; family Vespertilionidae; genus Lasiurus; species Lasiurus cinereus. Next base: position 35,664,866 of record JAAGEH010000032.1, read on the forward strand.
CTAAAAGACAGAACAGATATCATTCAGAACCACAGGAAAGCTGGCTAAGTGAAAATTCTACAACTAGAAGGAAAGAGGGGCTCACAGAGACTCAGAAGAGCTGCAAAAAGCTGAGGTATGGAGACATGCGCATGGAGAGGACAGGTGGCTGAGTGCCTGGCTGGCTTCCTCTAGCGGGAGGGAGATGGACACTCCCGACTGCAATGAACTCCAGTTCTGGGTGAGATTCATACAGGGGGAGTCTGGACTGTTGGGAAAGGGGAGGAGTGCATAGAAACTCAGGGTAGCCATGAAAGGCAGAGGTCTGGAGGCATGCATGCCAATGTGCACAGAGGGGACTTACTGCTGAAGTGTGCTGCAGGATTTCTCTAGTGGGAGGAAGACGGAATCTCCTGACTGCCCTGAACTCCCTTTCCGACTGCACTGAATCCAGTTTTGGGTGAGATCCTGGGGACCCAGACTCATATGGGTCCCCGGAGTGCATGGAAACTCAGGGGAGCCACGAAAGGCAGAGGTTTGGAGGCGCGCATGTGAGTGTTCACAGAGAGGACTGCAGCGATTGCTGAGGGACACTGAGACCCAGGGGCCGCATAAGGCAGGGCTGACGGAAAGCCAAGGCTGTCTGCTCAGCGTGGAGACTCCGCCCCATCGAAGCGGAGCACAATGGCTTTTGGAATTTTGCAAGTCTTGTATCATAAGGCTGACTCTAGCACAGAAATTCTCCTGGTGTAGACACAGCTGATCCTCACAACCAATTGGCTTGGAGGTCAATTCCCGCAGTGATACCAACAACAATAAAGACTTAACTACAACAAGGCTGTACACACGTCCACAAAGGGGTGCATCAAGAGAGTCCACCTCAGGTAACTGGGAAGGTGGAGCTTTGGGGCCATTTAGGATACCTAGCACACAAAGCTATCTACCAACTCAGGGAATAAGCAAAAACATGGAGACAAAAAAACAGATCACAAACAAAAGAAATAGAGGAAAACAAATGACTGGATATAGAGTTCAAAACCATGCTTATAATGTTTTTCAAGAATTTCCTAGAAAAGGTTGATAAATTTAGTGAGACCCAAGAGGAGATAAAAAAGGAACAACTAGAAATTAAACATACACTGACTGAAATAAAAAATATTATACAGAAACCTAACAGCAGACTAGAGGAACACAAGAATCAAGTCAAAGATTTGAAATACAAAGAAGCAGAAAACAACTGAAAAAGCAAAAAGAAAAAAAGAATCCAAAAATGTGAAGATAGTGTAAGGAGCCTCTGGGAAAACTTCAAGCATACCAACATCAGAATTATGGGGGTGCCAGAAAAAGAGAGAAAGAGCAAGATTCTGAAAACCTATTTGAAGAAATAATGACTGAAAACTTCCCCCACCCGGTGAAAGAAATAGACTTACAAGGCCAGGAAGTGCACAGAACCCCAAACAAAAGAAATTCAAAGAGGACCACAACAAGACACATCATAATTAAAATGCCAAGAGCAAAAGACAAAGAGAGAATATAAAAGCAGCAAGAGAAAAACAGTTAATTACCTACAAGGGAGCATCCATACGATTGTCAGCTGATTTCTCAACAGAGACTATGCAGGCCAGACGGGAGTGGCAAGAAATATTCAAAGTGATGAATAGAAAGAACCTATAACCAAGATTACTCTAACCAGCAAAGCTATCGTTCAGAATTGAAGGGTAGATAGAGCTTCACAGATAACAAAAAGCTAAAAGAGTTCATCACCACCAAACCAGTATTATATGAAATGCTGAAAGTTGAAGAAGAGGAAGAGGAAGAGGAAGAAGAATAAGAAGGTAAATATAAAAATTATGAACAACAAATACATACCTATCAACAAGTGAATCTAAAAATCAAGTGAATAAAATATTTGATGAACAGAATAAACTGATGAATATAATAGAATCAGGGGCATAGAAAGGGAGTAGACTGATGATTCTCAGGGGGAAAGGGGTGAGCGGGATGTGTGAAGAGACTGGACAAAAATTGTAGACCTATGGATGAGGACAGTGGGGGAGAGGTAAGGGCAGAGGATGGGGTAGGGACCGGGTGGAGAGGAGCTTTGAAGGTGGGGGTGGGGGAAGGAAAGAGGAACAATTGTAATAATCTGAACAATAAAGATTAAATTAAAAAAAATTAAAGTGTGCTCTTTTGATCACACTATGTTATTTAGTTGCTAGATATACCACCCTTCTCAATCCTTCACTTCATAAAGTAATATGAAGTGCCAAAATAATGAAGTGGCCATTAAGGCAGTAAGTGGTTAAAAAAAAACAGAAATCGTATTTGAGGAAAATATTTGGAGAAGACTACACAAAGGGGTAAGAGTTATGTGTCTGTATTGAGGTAATGGGTTGGGAAATCCATATGCCTACATGTTGTTTTTTCCTAAATTGAAAGACTGGTAGCAAGAGGGATAACATAGCAAAATAAATTTTCATTTAGAAAATTTATTTGTCTTTTAATTGTTCAAAATAAATACCTGAGCATGGATTACTTTAGTGCTACTTGCCATAGTAATTCTTAAAACTGTGATATCTGGATGTAATGTGATGCTTTACGATCACTGAGACTGAATCTCTAAAGTAATTATAATCTAGGTTAAGATGAACTAAACAGTTGAAGCAACTGTTTTGTAACTGAAGAATACCCCTACCATTGACTTCCCTATGTAAACTAAACTGTTCATTAAACAAGCAGAAATCTGAGGTCACTGGTAAAACTACCTTTTTCCTGTTGCCACTTATTTTGAGTAAATTATAGTTATAGCTATTTGCTAAACAATGGTTTCTCAACTTCAGCACAACTGAAATTTGGGACCAGATATTTCTTTGTTGTGGGGACTCTCCTGTGTATTGTAGGATGGTGAGAAAACTCCTGGCCTCTACTTACTCAATGCTCCAAACACTTGTGACAACCAAAAATGTCTCCAGACAATGCCAAGTGTCCTTTTCAGAGCAAAGTTACTCTAATTGAGAGCCCTTGTTCTAAGATAAGTTTTAGAGCTCAGTTTAGACTAACGTCTGTCCTCTCACATTATACAGATTTTTGCTCAAATTCATATCTAACAAAAGAGTAATATGCAACTTGACCATACTTCCACTGCACCCATCAGCTAATCAGAGCGAGTATGCAAATTAACGCAACCAAGATGGCTGGAGCCACAGAGAGCAGGAGGGAGGCTTGGGTTGCCGCTGGCCATGGAGGAAGTCAAAGGAAGTCAAGCTTTCCGAACAGCAGGCCTCTGCTTAAGTTAACAAAGTTTCAATGGCTGCCACCAGAGAGCGAGGCTTGGGTTGCCGCTGGCGATGGAGGAAGACAACCTTTCCACACACCCTGGCTGGCCCAGACCTCCGCTTAAGGCTACAAAGTTTCAATAGCTGCTGCCACTGAAGAGAGCAGAAGGCTTGGTTCTGCTCCAGGCTACAAAGTTTCAATTGTAGAATATAAATAAATCCCAGATACCCGGGCCTCTGCTTGGGTCCTGGGGTGTGTGGCCGGCCTGCAAACCACCATAGGCCACTCGCCCAGGCCACCCCACACCCCTGATGCAGGACACCCTTCAGGGCAAATCAGCTGGTCCCCACCTGTGCACCAGGCCTTTATCTTATCTAATAAAAGAGTAATATGCAGATTGACCATCACTCCAACACACAATATGACTGCCCCCATGTGGACACAAGATGGCCACCACAAAATGGCCAGCAGGGGAGGGCAATTGGGAGGGTAGTTGGGGGTGACCAGAATGGCAGAGGAGGGAAGTTGGGGGTGACTGGGCCTGCAGGGAAGGGCAATTTTGTGGGACCCAGGGGAGGGCAGTTAGGGGTGACCAGGCCTGCAGAGGAGGGCAGATAGGGGTGACTAGGCCCACAGGGGAGGGCAGTTAGGGGCAAACAGGCTGGCAGGGGAGCAGTTAGGCATCAATCAGACTGGCAGGGGAGCAGTTAGGGAGATCAGGAAGGCAGGCAGGTGAGGTTGGGAGCCAGCAGTCCTGGATTGTGAGAGGGATCCCAGATAGGAGAGGGAGCAGGCTGGGATGAAGGACACCTCCCCATGCACACATTTCATGCACCAGGCCTCTAGTATATATATAAAAAATATATCTCCTACCATCACTTTGTATTCTCTCACCCTGCTTTATCGTTTTTTGTTTTGTTTTAATCCTTACCCAAATATATACTTTTCATTGATTTTAGAGAGAGAGAGAAAGAGGAAGACAGAGAGAAACATTGATTGGCTGCCTCATGCATTGGTCCGGACTAGGGATTGAATCCATAACCTGGGTATATGCCCTGACCTGGAATTGAATCCATGACCCTGCAGTGCACAAGAGAACACTATTTTTTTTCATTTTTAAAAATATATTTTAATTGATTTTTTTTTTACAGAAAGAAAGGGAGAGGAATAGAGAGTTAGAAACATCAATGAGAGAGAAACACCAGTCAGCTGCCTCCTGTACACTTCTCACTGGGGATGTGCCTTTGACCGAATTGAACCTGGGACCTTTTAGTCCACAGGCCGATGCTCTATCCATTGAGCCAAAACAGTCAGGGTAAGACAACACTTTAATCACTGAGCAACATTAGCCAGGACCTGCTTTATCTTTTTCCGTAGTCCTTCAACTACATGGCATTATGTCATGGTTGCATTTGTTTACTTCGTCTTTCTACTAGAATATGGGTACCTCTAGCACCTGAAACAACACTGTCTAGCACCTAGAAGTCACTCTGCAGGATTTGTTAAACAATAAACAAACAAACAAATTACGTCCTTATTAGAAGGGACACTCAGAAGCTCATGCAAATGACATATTACTAAAGCTACATTTTCTAAATATACCCTGTAAATGGAAATGTAATGCTTATTTGTCTCTCTATATACCCTATTACAAAAAGGATCTGATGGCAGCTGATGAGATATACTAGCAGTTCAAACTATAGTTTAACATATCCCTGCAGAGGAAAAAAAATACTGAATGGATCATAATGAACCAAATAGTCTTATTTGAGGTAGTATGGTACCTGATACATTTGTCAATCAATAATGGTATCAGAAAAGAAGCACTGTGAAAGTATAGAATTAAAATTTTGTTAAAAAAGTAGTTCTTGTATTTTTTTTCCTTGTATTTATTAGGTTCTGATAAATCTAAGACACTGACAAGATAAAACTATTTCAGGAACATGCTTGAGATTACTAAAATTCAATGAGTGACTATCACTACCTGATCACATTAAATGTTAATGTAGAATAAGGACAAAAATATCAATGGATATCTAGAGGGCAAAAATAAACTAAAAACCTTTTAAAACAAATTTAACAGTTAAATTATCTTTAACATTTTGAACATCATATTATTATTAACATTCTGCCCCTGAAACAAAACAAGGGTAAGAGTTTATTAATACAAAAGCTTACCTTTCATTCCAGCTCTCTTTGTATCATCAATAGTTAAAAGTATTTCTACTGCATTTTGAGCATCATTAGATAACTTTTCTTCACCTTCAGGCCAAGGGATATCTAGAAATATGAATAAGCTTATTGATCATTGCTCAATATAATACACAGAGATAAATGAATCTATCTTAATAGGAGAAAAAGAATCACCTCTTTTCAGGATATTCTGGAATACCTGTTGTGGTGTTTCATCATTGAACGGGGGAATTCCTGTTAGAAACTCAAACAAGCAAACTCCAAGTGCCCACCAGTCTACTGCAGGACCTAGAATTTAAAAGGAAGTAGTTGAATTTGCAAGAATTTTCTACAAATGTTTGATCAACTAAAACATTTGGGCACAATCAAAGCTTTCATTTCCTAAGGCTTTCCTCTGGCTTCATAAGGTATAGTCAAATGACCTCCATTTATGCAATATGGCAATTACTTTCCTTCTCTATTTTTTAAGAAGTTAAAATTAGCCATTATTACATCTAGTTAAAGAAAAGTTAAAGCTATCTTTGGTCATTTATTAATAACCTGATATTCTGGATAATTTCATATTCTAAATCCTAAAACACAACCAAGGAATGCATTTAAGCTAAAGATTATTCTCTGAAATAATTAGAGTACCTCTCAATTTCAAATTGGGAAATAATGAAATTTAGATGATTTCATGTTTCATGAACTTGACAAAGTATGAGATGAAGTAGCTACATTTATACTACTTGGAGGATAGACTGGAAATTATGGAAAGTCTTACTTACAAAGTGTTTTCATGTGCTTTATTCCTTTTAAGTTCATAGAGGGATAAATTAGTTTACAAGTAATATTCACTTAAACTACAGCTTGAGGTAATTAGGAGTTAAGTCTTAATAAGTAGGTAAAACTGATTTCTAAGTAGTATTTTTATTGAAAGCACCAGTTATATACAAATATGTTTTAAATGATTATTTTTAAAATTACCATATAATCTGGTTTATACTTTTGTTTAGTTCTGTCTACCAATAAGGTATTTACTAACCAAAGATTAACTTTAGTCCAAAAATGGTTAACTTTAGTATAAATTTAGATTCTAGTCTAGTGCTAAATTTGCCTGGAAATCACTCTTAAAATTCAATTTCACAAAATCCATTACAATGGTTAAACAACTGCCACCCTTTTGAAATAAATAGGAAAGCATTGTGGAATATGCCATTAGAAAAAAAAAAATAATCACATGCTTATAGAATGCCTGAATTTTCACCTGCAAGCAACATAACCCAACTTCCCCTGAGAACACAAGTTGTAAACAGTCCATAGGCTTTTATGTCTTTAGTAATCACTATAAAAACATACAAACCACCTCAGTTAGTAGATTTTTTAAGCAGCACCAAGAAAGTATTCCTGTAGGTTAGATAATATAACGAATATAACCAAACAACACAAAAGTAGGAGAACATCAGGAAAAAACATACGTTTTATTTAGTTTACTTATTAGAAATTAGGACCCTTTGACCAGCTCAGCCCAAATGTACTCATGTCAAAAACATACATGCTTTCTCCATGGATATGTCACACATACCCATATATGTGAGTCAAAGTCTAATAAGATCATATATTGGGATTAATATCATTAGTCAGAGAAAGAGAACAAAAATTTTATACTACTGACTTTCTAATTCATAACACACTTCTTTTTTTTAATTTTAAATTTATTTTATTTTTTAATGTATTACATGCAAACATATCTTTCCATTCCCCCCCCCCCGCCTTCCCCCCCTTTCAGGCATACCCTAACCCCCAGTGTTGTGTGTTCATTGGCATAACACACTTCTGTAATTGGTATACTGATACTGTTTATACCTATTTATTTTCCAATAATAGAATTAAATGGTTTAGAAAATTCCAGCCATTTTGTAGCTGCTAATTTTATTACTTTTATCAAGCCTATTTTCTCTGTTGCAATAAAAAATAACTAAATAAAAGCAGTATCTTCAGTCTCTGCTACCTTTAAAAACTATAAAAAATGCTGCATGCCCACATTTGTTTTCACAGAGCAGAGCAACCCTGATGTCTTCCTGCTGAGAAGACAGAAAAATCTTCATTTTTATAATTCATAAGTTAGCTGAATGAAAAATAATTTTTTTTGCAATGTGATCTAGTTATACTTTGACTTTTCTGTTTAATGTGTTTTGCCATATTGCTTTAAAGAGAAGCTCACTCACCCGAAGTCAGAAATCCTGCAGGTAAGAAAACAATTGTTAGGTGCATTGTATTAAAATTCAGAGTTCATTCTCATCATGCAATGAACTAGATAACAGAGATTGTGATGGTATAAGGGGTACAAAAATGAGTAAGAAAGAACTTTTTCTCAGGAGAAAATAGCCTGCTTTGGGAAAGACAACACAGATAATTTTAACACAATGTTTAGAGAGCTGAAACAAAAATATGCACAAGAAGCTATGGGAGTGCCCTGGCCCGTGTGCTCACTGGTTAGAGCACCAGCCTGCACACTGAAGGGTCTCAGGTTGGATTCCTGATCAAGGGCATGTACCTGGGTCCCAGGTCAGGGCGTGTTTGGGAGGCAATCAATAGATGTCTCTCTCTCTTTCTTTCTCCCTCCCTCCCTCTTTCTCTTCCCCTCCCTCTTTCCCTTTCACTCTCTCTGAAAAGCAATGGAAAATAATATCCTATGGGAAAAATATCCTCAGGTGAGGATTAAAAAAAAAAAAAAAAGAAGAAGTTATGGGAGAATCTGGCCAGAGTTCCTATGTCTGCATGATGAGGGGAAGACCCTGGAGGGCATCAGAGGAGTCATAGCTGTGCCTCAGCATGATAGTGGGACATAGAGAGGTACACATATAGGAAGGAGCAGAGACTGCCCCTGGGACCTGGGATGTGGGTCCTGGGGGAAGAGGTAGAGAACAGGGAACTGCTGTTTTGTTTTTTCCTCCTTTTAATTATAAATTGCTTTGTACTACTTGTTATTTTAAAAACGATATATCAAATTACTTTTATAGAAAATAAAAATTTAAAAATATATCACTAGATAGCAGAGGTTAACTAAGTGCCCCACTAAAATAGTGGCAAGATTTGATAAAGTAAATCTTTACATCTGAAGCTTCCTTTCATACTTTATCCTAAGTTAGAGAACATGCAAATTGTAATATAGTAAATGGGCTAGCAAATCCATGATTAGCAAAAAGGGCATTGTACATAATCAGTTACCTGCCCAAAGGAACTTAGTTGCTTTGGCTAACAAAGGTGAACAGTAAATGTGTCTGTCCACTTGCAACAGTGGAGAGATTTTTCTCAAAGGCTACTACTGAGAATTCTCCTGGATTGCTATCTCAAAGGAAACTTCAGACACTAGTCTTAGGAAACATTCTTAAGCTTTTGTAGTGGAGAAAATATAATAATTAACTATAACACAGATAGAATGACATGAGTTTTAATGAAATAATGAAGTAATATAGTAGTGAATAAAGAAATCTCCATAATTGACCAAGGGACATTTTGCGGAATAGGTGACATTTGAACTGATCATGGATGAGAAAAAATTGGACAGGAAAATGATTGGGGACTGGCTTTTCTAAGCTACTTGTGGAAAATATTTGTGGAAATACTTGTTGAAAATAAGGGAAATTTGAAAATAAATGTGTCTTAAGAAATGGAATGGGGATATAAGGCCTATTTAAAGAATCTCTGAAAGAGGTGGCTACTATTAGAGCTTGGAGCCTCAAATGCTATGATCACTAATCTGGCTTTTAAAGGGTCACCAGAGTTTTTCAAGGAGGGAAGTAGCACAAACCATGTTATGTTTTAAGAGAAAACCTGGATTTTGTGCTTCAACCCTCTGGGATGCTTGTGGTCTCTCCTATAGGACTCCAGGTTTTTAAAAATTGGGCAAGGGTATAGAGTCATGGAAGAGAATAATTTAAATATAATAAAAATATAGACTGAAACATATAAAACAGCTCAGCTATCTGTACATTTCTCTATGGTTTTCCAAATACAGTGGTACCTCGAGATACGAGTGCCCTACATACGAGATTTTTTGAGATACGAGCCTTCGAGCGAGTGATTTTTGCTTTGAAATACGAGCAACAGTTGAGATAGGAGTAATCGCAAGGATCGGCTGGCTGCACACGACCCACCAGTTTACTGCGACTCAAGTGTCTCATAGTTTCCCACACCTCAAGGTTACGGAACGAATTAAACTCGTATCTTGAGGTACCACTGTAAATGTAAATATGGAGGGAAGAGGAAAAATCTGGTGGCAATGATTATAGATAATGGAATAAAATTGAAGAGACCAGAAAAAAGCCATTAAATGAATGAAAGAAAAAGATGAGGTGGAGATAGTGGCAGAAATGAAAAGGTGAGGAGAAATACTGCAGAGATAATTAACCTGATTTAAATGTCTGAATGTAGGGACAATGTCTGTATCACCATAAAGACGGTGATACTGAGATAGGGAACAGAGGAAGAGAAAACTGGATAACAGACAACATTCGAAAGACCAGCAGAATACTAAATAGAGATTAGGCATGTGTCTGCTGCCTAGTGGAAGTTAGGATTAGAGATCAATATTTGGGAAACACCAACATAAACCCAACCGAAGTCATGGGAGTGATGAGATTGACAAGGAGCACATGCATCAAAAAGGGTAAGAGGAGAATCTTGAAGATATCTTGAAATATCTAAATTCCTTTTACAGTGAACAAGAGATAAGGAAAACCAAGGAGTAACAATAGAGGTAGGAAGAGTGAGACTGAGAAGAGGCTGGCAGATTTGTAAATAATGACATCATAGATGACTGGTAATAAAGTTTCAGTTAAATAGCTGGGATAATAATCAGATTGCCAAAGCAAAAGTGGCACCTTTGAGAAGTTGGGTAGTGAGTGGAAGGGTAGAAACTAATTTTCAGACTAAGGAAAAAATCCAGCAAAGAAATAAGCTGTGGAAGATGAGATAGATGACCACCAAGAGTTCAAAGCATCTATCAAGATGTAGAAGAAAGGGCCCAGCTGGCATGGCCCAAGAGCATCTACATATTAACTAGGAAGTCATGGTTCGATTCCAGGTCGGGTACATGCCTGGGCTGCAGGCTCCATTTCCTGTGTGGGGCGTGCAAGAGGCAGCCTTTCAATGATTCTCTCTTATCATTGATGTTTCTCTCTCTCTCCCTTTCTCTCTGAAATAAATATATAAAGATGTAGAAGAAAGGGTTATGTTGAATCATGCCCTCCTGAAAAAAGATGAATTGAAGTCCTAACCCTGAGGTTCCCTGAATGTGACATTTGGAAATAGGGTCCTTGCAGATATAATTAATTAGGTTAACATGAAGTCACACTGGAGTAGGGTGGGTCCCTAATTTAATAAGACTGGGGTCCTTATAAGAACACAGCCATGAGACTACAGAGACAAAGGAGAACACATATGAAGAGGGAAGATTAGAGTGATCCATTTGCAAGCTAAGCATGGTCCTGTCAACTCTTTGATTTTAGACTTCTAGCCTTCAGAACTGTCAGACCATAAATTTCTGTTGTTTTGAACCACCCAGGTTATAGTACGTTGTTACACTAACTCTAGGAAACAAATACGGCTCATTTTCAGAATGTTGAAGGGAAAAAAGGGTAAGTGAAAATGTCATCCTTTTATTCCTATATTGCAATTTGAAAAATGGCTCATTTCTGGCTTGACTCTCTGGTGAGGATATAAGTGAGATTAAGCCCTAAACAGGAACAGGCTTCTGCAGACTGAACAGAGCTATAGGCTCAACTTTGTGTTTTTGAGCCCAAATAACAACAGACTTGAGGAGACATTTAAAGCAAAGGAAACCATGGCTGAAAGGTAGGGCTTCTCTGGGTCACTGAGACTATACCAGAAGCAAACAACAAATGGCTACATGTCTTCTTTTCTGGTAACAAATGCCATATATAGGAGAAAAGAGTAATGCATAAGTTAATTTTCTTTTACTTCAGGTAATCCAAGTACCAAAGAAATTTAAAACAATTTTACCTCAAAAGAAAATGTTGTGATAGGAAACATTTAAAAAACTCAGGACATGTATACCTTACCATGAGCCCTGCCTAGTAACAGCTCAGGCGCGAGGTAGTCTGGGGTTCCTAGGATTCGCGCATCATCCACTGGGGCTGCCCCTCTTCTCACACTCTTTGGTGTTCGATATGGAGTTCCTGACTTGACCTGACTTGGGGTCTGCTAATTTAAAAAGAATTTTTAAATGACAATAAATATCTAAATTCCTTTTATAGTGAACAGAAATACCAAAATAAAAAAGCTGGGCATAAAGGATATATTCATATCCTTAATTTTGAAAAAGGATTCATAAAGAATTATAATTATACAAAGTCCTCATATCTAACAATACTCAATAGTTTAGGTAACACCAACTATTTCAATAAGATCTGGATATGCAAGAAAAAGTTAATAAGAAAGAACTTCACTGTAGGAGCCTGAGGCTGACAAATGACTGAAATATTATAATACTAGAGGCCCAGTGCATGAAATTCATGCACTGGGGGGTGAGGGGGTGGGCGGGGAGGGTTGTTCCTCAGTCCAGCCTGAACTCTCTCCAATCTGGGACCCTTTGAGGGATGTTCAACCGCCCGCTTAGGTCCTAAATGGGCAGTTGGACATCCTCTCACAATCTAGGACTGCTGGCTCCAAACCGCTCACCTGCCTCTGCCTGATTGTCCTTAACCGCTTCTGCCTGCCAACCTGATCACCCCCTAACCACTCGCCTGCCAGCCTGATCAATGCCTAACTGTTCCCTGGCTGGCCCGATTGCCCTTAACTGCCCTCCCCTGCAGGCCTGGTCCCCCCAACTGCCCTCCCCCAACTCTCCTCCACTGCAGGCCTGGTCCTCACCAACAGCCCTCCTCTGCAGGCTTGGGTCCCTCCAACTGCCTTCCTTTGCTGTCCTGGTCACCCCTAACTGCCCACAACCTCCTTCCCTGCAGGTCATGTTGTGGTGGCCATCTTGTGTCCACATGGGGGCAGCCACCTTTGACCACATGGGGGTGACCATCTTGTGCCTTGGAGTGACAGTCAATTTGCATATTACTCTTTTATTAGATAGGATGTAAGATAGAACTAAATATAAATAAAGTCTTGTGCTATGGAGTTTAAGTGCTTAAGATATTTTGTTGTCTCATAAGGACTCTGAAATCAACAGGATAGAGTGCATTATATTCTACAGAAAGAAGGAAAACAGACTCTGAGGGTAAGGGACTTCTAAGTCACCCAGTAATTTCTGAATGGGAAACCCAAGTTGTAACTCTCAATTTAAGTTTCCACTTTTTTTTTATTATGATGTCTCTCCAAGAGGGAAATAAAAGGGGTTAGAAAATAAAAACAAAATAAGATTTAAAACATGTATTTTCAACTTTTTTTTCTGTAAGGAAGAGATCATCTAAATATGTCTTTAGAAGAGAGCAAAGTATATTTCAATTTTATAACTCATAGATTTTCTGGGGTCAAGTGAACATATGTAGTTATAAAGAGGCCTGGTGCATGGGTTCGTGCACCAGTAGGGTTCCTTGGTCTGGCCAGTGGGGATGGGGCCGAAACCAGCTCTCTGACCTCCCCTGAGGGGTCCCAGATAGTGAGAGGGTGGTTCTCAGGTGACGCATCCTGGAATCAGACTTCCTCCTCTCTGGTTCCAGGTGCATCACCTGAGAACTACTGCTGCCAAGTGACCACAGCTCAAATAATCTTGGGTCCCCCTAGTGGTCAGTGCGCATCATAGCTACTGGCTGGTTGACGGGTCACTTAGGCTTTTATAAATATAGATGAGTGTAAATATGTGTAAATGTATAGAACAGTATAACCATTAACTTTACCTTTTTGCATTAAAACTTTCAAAAAATTTTCCAACAAGTAAAACAAAACTATATGCTTAATATCATATAGTTTACCTGGGAGGCAAGAGTCTGGCCTTCATAGTTTACTTTTCTACCATCCAAAGAACAAAGTGTTAGAAAGTTATACATACCTGATATGGCAAGTAGGATCTTTCTTTTTGAGTAGGGGTTATGGCTATGGGATATGAACCACTATAAGCACATGAAATATCCATTGCATCTAAATTAATGCTCATTTTGGATGGTTCTGAGTTATTGGATACATTAATATGACTGTTAAAACTTCGAAAAGCTACAGCATTTCTTTTAGAGATGGTTAATGTTTTCAACACCTCCGAAGAAGGATCTAACATTTTTTGGTTACTGTCTTGGACAACAGGATTCTCATCACCTTTTGGCAAGGTACTTTCTTGGCAGCTGAGTGATACACTAAGTAAGTCTTCAATATTTGATTCTTCAAAAGAAGATTCTTTGATGCTTTTGTTTGGATTTAAGGACTGCCTTTCTAATGGACTTTCCAATATAGAAATTCCAGGAAAAGATGAATCAGAGTCCATACAAATACTTTTAGAAGCTCTATCATCTTCAGAACATAGAAAACTAGAACTTAAGTTGTCCTTGTTATTTTTGTCACAATCTTCATCCAGTTCGCACATAAGATTTTTTGCTATCATTGGGATATTTGTTTTTTCTGGTGTTTGTTGTTTTTCCATAAAAGAATCGACCATATTCTCCTTATAAGTACAGTCATTTTGCTGACTTCGATATACTGACAATTTAAGGTCCTGAATTTCAGTTGTTAAGCCTGTACTTTGATTTGTGTAACAATCTCTCATTTCATTACTATGCTTATACTCTATACAATTTTTTTTATTCAGTATAGTTTTCTGACAAGGACTGGAGTCAACTAACTCAAAATGTCTCTTAACACTTTTTTCCCCGAAGTGTTCTTCATTTATACCAGCGGAATCTACAGTCCCCTGATTTGACTGATGAAAACCAGACTGTCTTGTGCAAGTGGCCATATTAGTGTTATTTATATCTAATTCTCTTTCTTCCCAAGAATCTTCCCCAGAAAAGCACTTTTTAGCAAGGTTTACACAAGAGCTTCCACTGCCAGGAATGGTACTACTATTCTGAATGGGAGAAAGGGCTAACTCAAGATTCTTCTTATTGAGACTTATGGTCTCGGTGTCTTTTGCAGATTTTGTACATAAAGGCTTTTCAGTTGTGTTCCAATTCATCACTGGAGAGCCCAATCCATCATCACTTTCCTAAGGGGAGAGGGAGAACCATTTTTTAGTTATATAAAGCTGAGTTTTAAACCTATTAAACCTCTGTTCACTTAGGTGGAATAAATGCCTCAATATTATGCTACCTATTCCTACTTTCCAATGGAACAAAAGAACGATGATAACAGATAATTAAAAAGCAGCATAAACAATTAGAGCATACACTTATAAAAATTATTTAGAGTGAAAGACTGGTCTAAAATGTAAATCAATTATTCTATAATACTTATTTGATACTATATTACATGTTATTTAAATAGAATAAATTAATAGGCAACATATTTAGACAAATTTTGGCATAAGGCAACGTTATGTATATATCTTCTCTGCAATAGGAATATGATTGATTCTGTTTTGAAATGCAAAAGTACAGAGCTTGATATAAATATAGTTAATAGGAAATTATAGATAAAAATATTGTTTGTTAAATATACTTTTATGATTTCAAAGAGAAAGGGAGAGAGAGAGAGAGAGAGAGAGAGAGAGAGAGAAAGAGAGAGAGAGAGAGAGAGAGAGAGAGAGAGAGAGAGGAACATCATTGATTAGAGAATCATTGAAGGGCTGCCTACTCATAACCCACACCTCAGGATTGAGCCCGCAAAACAGGAATGTGCCCTGATCGGGAATTGAACAATGACCTTCTGGTTCATAGATCAATGCTCAACCACTGAGCCAGGCCAGCAGGGATAGATCGGAAATATTATTAACATGAGCATATATCATTTCAAACAAGTATAATAAAATCAAGCTGATAAGGATGAGGCTAAATTAGTAGTAATTTATAATGAAAAACCAAAACAACATGGGTTAGGGAGAATCCAAGATGGCAGCATAGGTAAACACCTACACTGCTGCCTCGCACAACAATTTCAAAACTACAACTAAAAGACAGAACAGACATCATCCAGAACCACAGGAAAGCGGGCAGAGTGGAAATTCTACAACTAGAGAAAAAGAGAGGGGCTCACGGAGACCCAGAGGAGCTGCAAAAAGCTGAGGTACGGAGACGTGCACGTGAAGAGAGCGAGTGACTGTGAACCTGGCTGGCTTTCTTTGGAGGGAGGGAAATGGAGACTCTCAACGGCATTGAACTCCTTATCCTATGACACTAAACCCCAGATCCAGCCGAAACTCATAAGGGGGGAGTTTGGACTGTGAAAAGGGAGAAGTGTATGGAAATTTAGGGGAGTTGCAAAAGATCAGAGGCCTGGTGGCGCGCACGGCACTGCGCCACAGAGGACAGACTGCTGATTGTGCCGCTGGCTTTCACGAGTGGGCGGGAGACAGACCCTCCCAACTGTGCCACTTGTAACTTCACTAAACCCCAGTTTCGGGCGAAACCCTGGGGACCCAGACTCGTGTGGTCCCGTAGCACAGGGGAGCCGGAAAGGCAGCAGTCTAGAGGCACTGCAAGAGAGTGTGAGCATGCACAGGGATCGCTCCAGCAATTACCCAGTCACTTGAGACTCAGGGGCCATGGAGGGGGGGCCCGACTGGAAGGCAAGGCTATCCCTTAAGCCCTGAGACTCCACCCATCCCAAGCTCAAGAGAGGCTTTTGTGGTTTTTCAAGTCTGGTATCATAAGGCTGAATCCAACACAGAAGTTCTCCTGGCATAGTGAAAATGCTGAGACAAGGGAAGGGATCACAAACAACAGAAATGGAGGGAAAAAAACGACTGGATATAGAGTTCAAAACCATGCTTATAAGGTTTTACAAGAATATGCTAGAAAAGTTGGATAAAGTTATCAAGTCCCAAGAGGAGATGCAAAAGGACCAACTAGAGATGCAAAAGATACAACTAGAGATGATAAAGGACCAAATAGAAATTAAACATACACTGACTGAAATAAAATATATTATACAGAGACCTAATAGCAGACTAGAGGAAGGCAAGAATCAAGTCAAATATTTGAAATATAAAGAATCAGAAAACACTCAACTGGAAAAGCAAGAAGAGAAAAGAACCCAAAAATGTGAAGATAATGTGAGGAGCCTCTGGGACAGCTTCAAGCGTACCAACATCAGAATTGTGCGGGTGCCAGAAGAGAGAGAGCAAGATACTGAAAACCTATTTAAAGAAATAATGACTGAAAACTTCCCACATCTGGTAAAAGAAATAGACTTACAAGTCCAGGAAGCACACAGACCCCATATAAAAGGAATCTAAAGAGGACTACACCAAGACACATCATAATTAAAATACCAAGAGCAAAAGACAAAGAGAATATTAAAAGCAGCAAGAGAAAAACAATTAAATACGTACAAGGAAGCACCCATACGACTGTTAGCTGATTTCTCAACAGATATGATGCAGGCCAGACGGGAGTGGCAAAAAATATTCAACGTGATGAATAGCAAGAACCTACAACCAAGAATAATCTATTCAGCAAAGCTATCATTCAGAATTGAAGGGCAGATAAAGAGCTTCACAAGAAAAAGCTAAAGGAGTTCATCAACTCCAAACCAGTATTATATGAAATGCTGAAAGGTACTCTTTTAGAAGAGGAAGAAGAAAAAGGTAAAAGATAAAAATTATGAACAACAAATACATATCTATCAACAATTGAATCTAAAAATTAAGTGAATTAAAAATTTGATCAATGGAATAAACTAGTGAATATAATAGAATCAGGAGCACATAAAGGGAATAGACTGATAATTCTCAGGGGGAAAGCGGAAAAAGGGGTACAGGGAGTGACTGGACAAAAATCATACACCTATGTCTTCATCAACTGGGGGGAAAGGTAAGGGTAGAAGGAAAGGTGGGAGCGGGGTGGAGGGGAGCTATGGAGGGGAAAAAAGACAAATGTAATAATCTGAATAATAAAGATTTAATTAAAAAACAAAGAAACAACCACATGGGTTAAATCCATTGTCAATAAGTTGAGTTAATGATACATTGATAACAAAATGTTTTTCCTGAAAACTGAATTCCAACCATCTACAGGTGCTCTTGGGTGATATGAACTTTGTACCTAATATTGCAAATTGGTGTATTAATTAGGATTTTTACAAGATCATTCAATTTGAGGGAGTCTTCAATAACTAACTTTAATAGTACTATTTTTGACATGTGAAAATGAAGTTTTATTAATTCATTTAGTATTAGTATTAATTTGGAGCACTTAGTCATAAAGCAAGGAAAATTCCTGAATTACAACTCATTGATCTGTAAGCACAAAAATGATGCATTTCGGGATTAGTACAGGGTTTATCAGGGTTCCTTCGTCTTTCTATAATCCAGTCATTACATTCCTCAGGGATGCAGAAGTAGAGGAAGAAGGAAAAGCTGTGTATAGTTGAAATAGTATATTTCTTTTTTGAATAGGACAGAAATGAAATAATAGTACTAGTAATGCAAATCTGATTTATTCTGTAATATATACATATAATCTACAGAGCAGCCTATAAGGAGAAAAGGAAAAACAATTAAGAAATTCTGACTAACTAAAAAATAGTTTGACCTTGCTCCTAAAATGCAAATATACAACAATAATAAAGAGGAAACTAAGATGGCGGCATCAGGTATACACCTGTACATGCTGCCTCTCACAACCACACCAAAACTACAACTAAATGACAAAATGTCTATCAGAATTATGGGAAAGCTGGCTGAGTAGAAGTTCTATAACCAGAAGGGAAGAGAAAAGAGCATTGAGACCGGGTAGGATGTGCACAAGTGCAGAAAAGCAGAGGTATGGAAGTGAATGAAATGGGCTGGTGGCTGGAGACTGGGTGCGCTTTTTTTTCAATCCAAAGGGAGACACAAGCTCCCGACTACTCTGAACTCCAGTTTCCGGGGAGACTCTGGAGACCCAGACTCCTACGGGGAGAAGCTGGACTGTCTGCCATTGGGTCAGAAAGTGAGAGTGGCTTTCTTGCAGAGGTGTGCACGGGAATCATTGTTTACATGCTGGGGCGCGGGATGCCGAGATGCAAAAATGCTGAGACAGAGACAGCTGACTGGCAGCCATTACTGTTTGTCATGCTCTAGTGATTCCCTGATACCCCGCACTGCACAGTTTACAAACCAACCCAAACTGTGCGCAGTGGCTTTTGCATATGAATGGCCTGCCCTATCACAGCTTAACCTAACAAACTGCAGCTCTGGTCAGACAGCTCCAAAACTTCCAAACCCCAAGCAAAGAGGAAAAATCTGCAAATTTTGCTGTAACTCCTGCTGGGTAGCCTCAGACAGTAGCTGACCTGCACATCATTGGAGATCCAGGAGCCAGTGTACTGAGTGGACAGTGTGAGACAACACCAGATTTCAATTCCTCACATCCATAAGTGAGCACCAAAGCCCCACTGAAACAAGTCCTGCCCCATAAGGGTGTCTCCAGCACAGCAGCTCTTCCATTAGAGACACAGCAGGTCCTTACAGCCAACTGGCCTGGAGGTCAATTCTTCCCAGTGTACCAATAGCAATCAAGGCTTAACTACAACAAGACTGTGCACTCAGCCCATGAAGGAGTGTACCAAGAGTGTCCACCTTAGGTGATTGGGGAGGCTGAACCACTGGGCCTTATAGGACACCTAGCACACAAAGCCACTCCATCAACACAAGGAAGCAGTCAAAATGCAGAGACAAAAAAACATGTCATGAATGAAAGAAATGGAGGAAAGCAAACTACTGAACATTGAGTTCATAACCATGGTTATAAGATTACTCAAAAATATTGTAAAAATCTCTGAGGAACTTAGTGAGATCGTTAAAGATCTTAATGAGAATGCCAAAAAAATGGAAAAGGACCAGTCAGAAATTAAGCATACAATGTCTGAAATAAAGAATATACAGAAATTCAACAGTAGCCAAAAAACCCCAAGAATCAAACCAAAGATATGAAATATGAGAAAGAAAAAATACCCAACCAAAAAAACAAAAAGAATCCCAAAACTTGAAGATAGTTAAGGAGCCTCTGGGACAACTTTAAGCATTCCAACATCAGAATTATGGGGGTGCCAGAAGAAGAGAGAAAGAAAAATATTGAAAACCTATTAGAAGAAATAATGACTGAAAACTTTCCCCACCTGGTGAAATAATAGACTTACAAGTCCAGGAAGCACACAGAACCCCATACAAAAGGAATCCAAAGAGGACCACACCAAGACACATCATAATTAAAATGCCAAGAGCAAAAGACAAACAGAATCTTGAAAGCAGCAAGAGAAAAACAGTTACCTACAAGGAAATACCCATATGACTGTCAGCTGATTTCTCAGCAGAAACTATGCAGGCCAGATGGGAGTGGCAAGAAATATTCAAAGTGATGAACAGCAAGGATGTACAACCAAGATTACTCTACCCAGCAAAGCTATCATTCAGAATTGAAGGGCAAATAAAGAGCTTCACAGACAAGAAAAAGCTAAAGGAGTTCATCACCATCAAACCAGAATTACATGAAATGCTGAAGGGTATTCTTTAAGAAGAGGAAGAAGAAGAAAAAGGTAAAGATAAAAATTATGAACAACAAATATATGCCTATCAACAAGTGAATCTAAAAATCAAGTGAATAAAAAATCTGATGAACAGAATAAACTGGTGAATATAATAGAATCAGAGGCATAGAAAGAGAGTGGACTGACAATTCTCAAGAAGGGGGTGTGAGAGGTACAGGAAGAGATTGGACAAAAATCTTATACCTATGGATGAAGACGGTGGCAGGAGGTAAGGGCATGGGGGGAGTAGAATCAGGTGCAGGGGAGCTACGGGGGGAAAATAGAGGAACATCTAATAATCAACAGTAAAGATTTATTTAAAAAAGTAAATTAAGCCGAAATCGGTTTGGCTCAATGGATAGAGCGCTGGCCTATGGACTGCAGGGTCCCGGGTTCAATTCTGGTCAAGAGCATGTATCTTGGTTGCAGGCATATCCTCAGTGGGGGGTATGCAGGAGGCAGCTGATTGGTGTCTTTCTCTCATCGATATTTTTGACTCTGTACCTTTCCCTTCCTCTCAGTGGAAAATCAAAAAAATATATTTAATTTTCTTTTTAAAAAAAATATTTTATTGATTTTTTTACAGAGAGGAAGGGAGAAGGATAGTTAGAAACATTGATGAGATAGAGACATTGATCAGCTGCCTCCTGCATGCCTCCTACTGGGGATGTGCCCACAACCAAGACACATGCCCTTGACCAGAATCAAACCCAGGAGCTTTCAGTCCGCAGGCCGACACTCTATCCCCTGAGCCAAACCGGTTTTTGCAATAAAATATATTTTTAAAAAAAATTAAAAAAAAGAAAATTATGATTGAGAATGAGGAATAAGTACAATCCAAATTATTTAATCAAACAGAAGGTTTATTCTTTGTGCACTACCATTATTCTAACATTATTATTACTAGAGGCCCAGCATTTGAGAGGAGGCGCTTCACCTCCCGCCGTGTGAGGAGGCACCCTGTGGGGGTCCAGGACCTGTGCCTGACTCACAGCGTCCCTTGGCCTCCCTGCCTCTGTCCACTCTGTGGCTGTTGGAGCTGCTGCGCTGGTTTGGTCATACCCCTGTCTCTGTCTCCATCTCCACTAAAGGCCTCACCTGCGTGCACAACCTCCTCCTGTCTAGTTGTGATCCATAATGGCATCCTAGCCTAATTTGCATATCACCACTACACACACACACACACACACACACACACACACATTATTAGAGGCCCAGTGCACAAAATTCATGCACTGGAGGACAGGAGGATCCCTCAGCCCAGCTTGAAGTCTGGGAACCCTTGGGGGATGTCCGACTGATGGCAGTCTGGAGTGCACTGACCACCATAGGGCAGCTCCTACACTGAGAATCTCGTTCTTGGTGGTCAGTGCACATCATAGCGATTGGTCATTCCACCATTCAGTCAATTTGCATAGTAGCCTTTTATTATCAAGATTATTATTATTGATAGGGCTAGGGCTAGGGTTAGGGTTAGGGCTAGGGTTAGGGGTAGGGCTAGGGCTAGGGCTAGGGTTAGGGTTAGGGTAAAGGATAGATTAGGGTTCCGAGTATAAAAAAAGAAAAAAAAATGATTATTATTACTATTATATTTAATCCTCACCTGAGAATGTTTCCACTGATATGATAGAGGAAGGTAAAGAGAGAAAGAGATAAATATTGATGTGAGAGAAAAACATTGATTGGTTGCCTGCTATACTAGCCCCCACTGGGGATTGAACCCAGATCCTGGATGTATGCCCTGACCAGGAATCAAATCTGCCTGGTGTATGGGATGATACTCCAACCAACTGAGCCACACTGGCCAGGGCTAATCTAACATTATTTTATTGGAATTTTATGAGGACAACTTTATTATAATTTAAAATTTTAGTTCCTCTCAGTTTTAATAAATTTTAAAAATAGCAAAACCAGAATATATAAACTAAGCAAATTCACTCATTTAGCAAGCAATTTTCTTAGAATAGAAGCTTTTAAAGGCACACTTACATTATCTTTGTAGTCTAAAAGTTATTTCTGGGGAGTAGAGGGTGACAAGATTTTACTTTGGGTGGTGAGCACATGGTGGAAGATACAGATCTCATAACATAAAAACCCACACCTGAAACCCATATGTTCATGTTGACCAATGCCACACAATAAATTTAATTTAAAAAACCACAAAAACAAAAAAACTCTTAGGTAAAAGTTACTTCATATCCAGAAGAGTTGCCATTCCATTAAATGAGAAACTAGCAGAAAACACTACAGAAATAGGTAGTGTTAGTTTAAAAATAATATATAGGCGAAAAAAATCAACAAGCTAATATCTGTATCACAGGTAGGAAATTTAAAAAAGTATCTTTAGGTGCCTAGAAGACAAAAATTTATTATCAATTTACAGCAAAAACTTTAAAAATTGAAATTTCATTAAATAATTTCATTTTTGAAAAAGAAGTAAAATATTTGTATTTTTCTTTTTAAATATTTTTTATTGATTTTAGAGAGGAATGGAGAGATAGAAACATCAATGATGAGAGAGGATCATAGATCAGGTGCTTCCTGCATGCCCCTAACTGGGGATCAAGTCTGCAACCTGGGTATGTGCCCCTGACTGGAATCGAATCCAGGAACCTTCAGTCTGCAGGCCAATGTCTATCTACTGATAGGGCAAAAAGTAAAATATTTCAAAATAATTTGACAGGATGTACAATACAATGACGAGTACCTTTACTGCTGTTGATGTAACAGTTTCATTTCTATACAGAATTTAAATGAAAAGGTAAAAAGCATTTCTATCTTTATTTTCACATACATAATTGATTATGGTTAAGATAAATTTCATTCTAACCTGGCAATCTTTTTCCCATGTAGGACTGCTGTGGCATTCAGATTCCATACTGGATACAAAAGTGTAGGACTGACTACTGGCACTGGATGTAGCCAGCCTTTTCCTAGACTGGAGTAGATTAGAAGTTAGAGACTTTACAGGCATTCTTGGGTTGGAGGCAATTGTTTCAAGACCTGTAGGGAAAAGAAAATATTGAAGCATATGACACATTTTTCTTTAAAAAAAAATAAATTTTTTTTTACTAGCAGTCTGGTGCATGAAATTTGTGCACGGGTAGGTCCCTAGGCCTGGTTGGCAATTAGGGGTGATGTATGGGACGACTGAAAGGGCAATCGGGGGGCCCAAAGATGGCACCTCCCTTGGCCAGCCTGGTGCTGCCCACTCACTGGCTTCGCCGCTGCTGCCTTCGCTGGCCTAGGTCCTGTGGGCTGGGGACAACTCCTGTGTTGAGCGTCTGCCCCCTGGTGGTTATTGCACATCATAGCAACTGGTCATTCTGCTGTTTGGTTGACATGCATATTAGACTTTTATTATATAGGATTGATTTCAGAGAGGAAGTGAGAGGGAGAGGAATAGAGAATCATCGACTGGCTGCCTTCTGTATGCCCCCAATTGGCAATTGTGCCCACAACCTGGGCATGTGACCTTGACCAGAATCGAATCCAGGACCCTTCAGTCCAGAGGCTGACAATCTATCCAATGAGTCAAACCAGCTAGGGCTGACACATCTTTCTTAATTACTCATGGAATCTGAATCTTTACAGATAATTAAGCAAAGTATTAAGTATTGCACAACAGAGCTATTTTTTTTTAAATAATCCTTACTTGAGGGTATTTTTTCCATTGATTATTAAAAAGAGTAGAAGGGAGTGAGGGAGAGAGAGAAAGAGAGAGCGAGAGAAACATAGGGGCCAGGGATCAAACCTGGAATGAAGGTATGTGCCCTCAAGTGGAATTTGAACCTGCAACCCTTTGGAAAGCAAGACAACACTCTAACCACTGAGCAACCAGCCAGGGTATATCAGAACTATTTCTAAGTAAACATTACCCAATCCACAAGGATAGCTTTCATTGTTTTTTGGTATGCTAGTACAAATACTATTCTGGAATGAAGATGGCAGCATAGGTAAATGTCACCACTACTCACTGGTTCCCACAACCACATAAAAATTACAACTAATATACCAAACAACTATCATGCGGAACTGCCTGGAAACTGGCTGAATGGAAGTCTCACAGCTGGAGAAGAAGAAAGCACATTGAGGCTGGTAGGAGGGCTGGAGGTCTGGGATGAGCTGGTCCCATACCCATGTATGCTGTTTTTTTTTTTTTTTTTTGTGTGTGTGTGTGTGTGTGTGTGTGTGTGTTTTTAAATATATTTTTATTGATTTTTTTACAGAGAGGGAGAGGGATAAAGAGTTAGAAACATCAATGAGAGAAAGACATCGATCAGCTGCCTCTTGCACACCCCCGACTGGAGATATGCCCGCAACCAAGGTACATGCCCTTGACCGGAATCGAACCTGGGATCTTTCAGTCCGCAGGTCAACGCTCTATTCACTGAGCCAAACCGGTCTTGGCTGTAAGCTGTTTTCTTTAATTGTCTCAGTGGAGGCCTCCTATGAGGAGCAAGGGGTCCCAGCCCCGGACCCACAGGCCAGGGTTCCAGAGCTGGGAAGAGAAGTCTCTGTGCCTATAGGCTGTGAAAACTAGTGGGGATTGTGGCTGAGTGACATTGAGGCTGCTGGATACCCAGGTGTTCCTCTTTTTTTTTTTTTTTTTTTTTTACTGTTTTTTATTCTTTATTGTTTAAAGTATTATATATGTCTCCTTCCCCCCCCCCTCCAGTATCAACCCCTTTCCGGTCACTCCCACCCTGCAGCACATGCCACAACCCCCAGTGTCCATGTGCATTGGTTATGATTACTGATATATGCATGTCTACAAGTCTTTTGGTTGCTCTCTTAACTGCCTTCCCTCTGACGTTTGATGGTCTGCTTAATGCTTAACTGTCTCTGGGTCTATTTTTCTTCATCACTTTATGTTGTTCATTATATTCAACAAAAAAATGAGATCAAGTGATATTTATCTTTCTCCAACTCGCTTATTTTGCTTAGCGTAATGCTCTCCATTTCCATCCATGCTATGCGAATGGTAAGAGTTCTTTCTTTTTTATAGGAGCATAGTATTCCATTGTGTAGATGTACCACTGTTTTCTAATCCACTCATCTGCTGATGGGCACTTGGGCTGTTTCCAAATCTTAGCAATTGCAAATTGTGCTGCTATGAACATTAGGTGCATATATCCTTTCTTATTGGTGTTTCTGGTTTCTGGGGATATATTCCTAAAGAACAAAAAGTGCAATTACTGTGACAAAGGAGAACTCCATTTTTAATTTTTTGAGGACACTCCATACTGTTTTCCATAGTGGCTGCACTAGTCTCCATTCCCAAAAGCAGTGCAGGAGGGTTCCATTTTCTCCACATTCCCACCAGCACTTGTTTTTTGTTGAGGATAGCCATGCTAACAGGTGTGAGATGGTACCTGATTGTCATTTTGATTTGCATCCCTTGGTTGATTAGTGACTTTGAACATGTTTTCATATGTCTCTTAGCCTTCTGTGTCTTCTTTTGAGTGAAAAGTGTCTATTTAGCCCAGCCAGGTGTGGCTCAGTGGTTGAGCGTTGGCCCAGGAACCATGAGGTCACCGGTTCGATTCCCGATCAGGGCACATGCCCCGGTTGCAGACTTGATCCCCAGTGTGGGGCGTGCAGGAGGCAGCCAATCAATGATTCTCAGTCATCATTGATGTTTCTATCTCTCTCTCCCTCTCCCTTCCTCTCTGAAATCAATAAAAAATTATATATATATAAAAGTGTCTATTTAGGTCCTGTGCCCATTTTTTTGATTTGATTGTTTATCTTCCATTTGTTAAGTTGTATGAGCCTGTAAATTTTTGAGATTAAACCCTTATCAAAGATAACATTGGCAAATATGTTTTCCTATGCAGTGGCTTTTCTTTTTGGTGTGTTGATAGTTTTTTTTATTATCTTTTTTTTCAATTTGATAAGTCTTTATTGTTCAGATTACTACAATTGTTCCTCTTTTCTCCACCCATAGCTCCATTACACCTGGCTCCCACCATATTCTCTGGCCTTACCTCCCCGCATTGTCCTCATCCATAGGTGTATGATTTTTGTCCAGTCTCTTCCCGCACTCCCCTCACTCCTTTCTCCCTGAGAATTGTCAGTCCACTCTCTTTCTATGTACCTGATTGTATTATATTGACCAGTTTATTCATCATATTTTGTATTCACTTGATTTTTAGATTCACTTGTTGATAGATATGTATTTGTTGATATGTATTTGTTGTTCATAATTTGTACCTTTACCATTTTCTTCTTCCTCTTCTTAAAGAATACCTTTCAGCATTTCATATAATACTGGTTTGGTGTTGATGAACTCCTTTAGTTTTTTCTTATCTGTGAAGCTCTTTATCTGCCCTTCAATTCTGAATGATAGCTTTGTTGGTTAGAGTAATCTTGATTGTAGGTTTTTAATATTCATCACTTTGAATATTTCTTGCCACTCCCGTCTGGCCTGCATAGTTTCGGTTGAGAAATCAACTGACAATCATATAGGTGTTCCCTTGTAGGTAATTAACAGTTGTTCTCTTGCTGCTTTTAACATTCTCTCTTTGTCTTTTGCTCTTGGCATTTTAATTATGATGTGTCTTGGTGTGGTTCTCTTTGGATTCCTTTTTTGGGGTTATATGAGCTGCCTGAATATGTAAGTCTATTTCTTTCACAAGGTAGGGGAAGTTTTCAGTCATTATTTCTTCAAGTAGGTTTTCAGTACATTGCTCTCTCCCTTCTTCTGGCACCCCCGCAATTCTGATGTTGGTAAGCTTGAAATTGTCCTAGAGGCTCCTTACACTATCTTTACATTTTTGGGTTCTTTATTCTTTTTGCTTTTCCAGTGGGGTGTTTTCTGCTTCTTTGTATTTCAAATCATTGACTTGATTCTTGCATTCCTATAGTCTGTTGTTGGGTTTCTGTATATTTTTTATTTCAGTCAGTGTATATTTAATTTCTAGTAGGTCTTTTTTCATCTCCTCTTGGGTCTCGCTAAATTTATCCATCTTTTCTAGGAAATTCTTGAAAAACCTTATAACTGTGGTTTTGAACTTTATATTCAGTAGTTTGCTTTCCTCCATTTCTTTTGTTTGTGACCTGTTCCTTTGTCTCTGCATTTCTGGTGCTTCCCTGAGTTGGTAGAGTAGCTTTGTGTGCTAGGTGTCCTATATGGCCCAGTAGCTCTGCCTTCCCAGTTACCTGAGGTGTACTCTCTTGATGCACCCCTTTGTGGACTGTGTGTATATCCTTGTTGTAGTTAAGTTTTGATTGTTGTTGGTATAACTGGGGGGAATTGACCTCCAAGCTAATTGGTTGTGAGGATCAGCTGTTACTATGCCAGAACTTCTGTGCTGGAGTCAGTCTTATGATAGAAGATTTGCAAAATTGTAAAAGCCTCTATGCTTGGCTTGGATGGGGCGGAGTCACAGGGCTGAGCAGACAGCCTTGGCTTCCCGTCAGCCCTGCCCTATGCGGCCCCTGGGTCTCAGTGTCCCTCGGTAATTACTGCAGCCCTCTGTACACACACTTGCGAGCCTCTAGACCTCTGCGTTTGTCGGCTCCCTTGAGTTTCCATGCACTCCTCCCTTTTTTCAACAGTCCAGATCCCCCCTGTATGAGTCTTGCCAGAAATGGGGTTTTAGTGCAGTCGGAACTGGGGTTCAATGCAGTCAGGAGTTTCTGTCTCCCTCCCGCTAGAGGAAGCTGCCCGTCTTCTCCACGCGCGTATGTCCATACCTCAGTTTTTTGCAGGTGCTCATAGTCTCCATGTGGCCCTCTCTTTCCTTCTAGTCGTAGAATTTCCACTCAGCCAGCTTTCCTGTGGTTCTGGGTGATGTCCGTTCTGTCTTTTAGCTGTAGTTTTGAAATTGTTGTGCGAGGCAGCAGTTTAGCTCTTCACCTATGCCACCATCTTGGTTTCCTATGTTGTGGTTACTTTCTTTTGCTGTGCAGAAGCTTTTTATTTTGATGTAGTTCCATTTGTTTATTTTCTCCCTAGCTTCTATAGCCCTAGGAACTGTATTGGTAAAGTTATTATTGCTATGACATCTGTCTGATATTTTGCTGCCTGTGGATTTTTCTGAGAGTATTATGGTTTCCCGTCTTATGTTTAAGTCCTGTTTTAAATATATTTTTATTGATTTCAGAGGGGAAGGAGAGAGAGATAGAAACATCTATGAAGAAGGGACTTATTGACTGGCTGCTTCCTGCATGCCCCTCACTGGGGACTGAGCTTGCCACCTGGGCATGTGCCCTTGACAGAAATTGAATCCAAGACCTTTCAGTCTGCAGGTCCATGCTCTATCCACTAAGTCAAACTGGTTAGGGCACAAGTGTTCCTCTTAAAAGACCAGTGCATGAACTTACTGGGAATCAATCCCTCTGAGCTTCAGTGCTGGGTGGCTTTCGGAGAAAAAGACCCATAAAGGAAGGAACTGTATTGTCATGCATTGGAGAAAGAACCTGGGGGAAGCTTTATCTTAGATAGGGCTGCTTGCAGGGGAATTGTTCCTATGCTAGAACCTCCCTTGTGAAAGAGCCGACTAGCAATAATATGAGTTTCCATCAGTCTGGCTCACAATGTTTGTTCCACCTTGTTGATTCTCTGGGACCATGTCCCATCCAATCTGCAACCTCACTCAAGGTGTTTGTAGCAGCTTTTTCATATAAATGGCCTGTCATGGCTCAGGCTTCAGACGTTGCTAAAATCTCTCAAATAAGCTGCAGCTGGTATCAGTGTGCCCCAAACCTATCAATAAAGGGCCCAAGACCCACCACTAGCACTAGCATGCATTGCTTCACATCTGGGACTCATTTGAGTACTTCCAAACTCAATATAAGTAGCCACTGTCTGCAAATCTCTCTGTGGTTCTTGTCAGGTGGCCCAGGTAGTGGCTGACTTTGCACCATCTTGGAAAACTGATAGCCAGTGAACCCGATGGACAGCTTTAGACCTTACCAGATTACAACTCCACACATGCATAAGTGAAACACTTAAGGGGCAGACTCAGTGAGCATCAAAGCCCCAATGAAGAAAGTCTTGCTTTGTAGGAGTATTTCTGCACAGCAGCTCTCTCACTATAGTGGCAGTTGGTCCTCAGCCAATTGGCCTGGAGGTCAATTGGCCCCACTGATAATAATAAAAATCAAGGCTCAAGTATAAGACTGTGCACACAGCATACATAGCAGTGCACCTAGATTGTCCAGGTCTGGTGATGTGGGGAACCTGAGACCCTGGGTCCTACAGGACATCTACTATAGAGGGTCACTCCAACAATTCCAGAAGACATAGCAGCTCTTTTCGATATATAAAAACAAACAAAAGGTAGCAACCAGAATACGAAGATAAAGAAATGTCACAAATCGTGAGAAACCAACATGGTGACATAGATAAACACCTGCCTCACACAACAATTTAAAAACTACAACTAAAAGACAAAACAGACATCA
Organism: Lasiurus cinereus; assembly: GCA_011751065.1. Taxonomy (NCBI): domain Eukaryota; kingdom Metazoa; phylum Chordata; class Mammalia; order Chiroptera; family Vespertilionidae; genus Lasiurus; species Lasiurus cinereus. The sequence goes on from JAAGEH010000032.1 coordinate 35,694,332, forward strand.
TCCAGAACCACAGGAAAGCTGGCTGAGTGGAAACTCTACTACTAGAAGGGAAAAGAAAAGCACACTGAGAGGCAGAGGATCTGCGGAAATAAAGTGCAGAGCTGTTTGTAAAAAACAGGAAAGCGGTAATGTGGAAGAGACAAAGATGGAGGCATAGATGAACACATAAACTGCTGCCTCGCACAACATTTTCAAAACTACAGCTAAAAGACAGAACAGACATCATCCAGAAGGACAGGAAGGCTGGCTGAGGGGAAATTCTACAACTAGAAGGAATCTTAGGGGCTCCCTAAGAACAGGAACAAGACAAGGATGCCCACTCTCACCAATGCTGTTCAACATAGTACTGGAAGTATTAGCCATTGCAATTAGTCATGAAGAAGAAATGAAAGGCATCCAAATTGTAAAAGAAGAAGTAAAGCTTTCCTTATTTGCAGATGACATGATACTCTACATAAAAAATCTGAAAGACTCCATCAAAAAACTAATGGACTTAGCAAATGAATTAGGCAATGTAGCAGGATACAAAATTAATGCCAAGAAATCTATGACATTTCTATACACTAATAGTGAACTAACAGAAAGAGAGACTAAGAAAGCAATCCCATTTACCAATTGCACCAAAAATATTAAGATACATAGGAATAAACTTAACGAAGGAGGTAAAAGATGTATACGCGGAAAACTAAAGGACACTGAAAAAAGAGATAGAGGAAGACATAAACAGATGGAAGAGCATATCATGCTCATGGATTGAGAGAATCAACATCATTAAAATGTCCATACTACCCAAAGCAATCTATAGATTCAATGCACTACCCATTAAAATACCAATGACGTATTTCACAGACCTAGAAAGAATTCTTCAAAAATTCATCTGGAACAAAAAAAAGACCCCGAATATCCACAATAATCCTGAGAAGAAAGAATAAAGTAGGTGGAATTTCAATATCAGATATCAAGCTACTGTTCTCAAAACAGCCTGGTACTGGCATAAGAACAGACATACAGATCAATGGAATAGAATAGAGAATCCAGATATCAACCCAAACCACTATCTTCAATTAATATTTGACAAAGGAGGCATGAACATACATGGAGTCAAGACTGTCTCTTCAATATATGGTGTTGGGAAAATTGGACAGATACATGCAAAAGAATGAAACTAGACCACTAACATACATCATACACAAAAAATAAACTCAAAATGGATACAGGACTTAAACATAAGACAGGAAACCATAAAAATACTAGAGGAATCCACAGGCAGCAAAATCTCAGTCATATGCTGAAGAAACTTCTTCATTGATACTACTCCTAGGACAATAGAAGCTAAAGAGAAAATAAATAAATGAGACAACATCAAAATAAAAATCTTTTCACAGCAGAAGAAACGATCAACAAAACAACAAGAAAGCCCACTGTCTGGGAGAATATATTTGCAAATGTTATCACTGAGAAAGGTTTAATCTCCAACATCTACAGGGAACTTATACAACTTAATAAAAGAAAGATAAATGATCCAATAAAAAATTGGCAACGGACCTAAATAGAATCTTTTTGAAAGAAGACAGAAGGTCAAGAGACACATGAAAACATGCTCAAAGTCATTAATTATCCGAGAGATGCAAATAAAAACGACAATGCGATACCATCTCACACCTGTCAGATGGCAATCATCAACAAATCAACAAAAGACATTTGTTGGCGAGGATGTGGAGAAAAAGAAACCTCGTGCACTGCTGGTGGGAATGCAGACTGGTGCAGCCACTGTGGAGAACAGTATGGAGTTTTCTCAGAAAACTAAAAATGGAACTCCCATTTGACCCAGTAATCCCACTGTTAGGAATATATCCTAAGAAACTAGACACATCACTCAGAAAGGATTTATGGATCCCTATATTCATAGCACCACAATTTATAATAGGTAAGATTGGAAACAGCTTAGGTGCCCATCAGAGATGACTGGTTCAGGAAACTATAGTACATCTTCACAATGGAATACTATGCTGCCATAAAAAAGAAGGAGTTCTTACCATTTGCAGCAACCTGGATGGAACTGGAGAGCATTATGCTAAGTGAAATAAGCTAGTCAATGAAAGAAAACTACCACATGATCTCACTCATTTGTGGATAATAAAGAACATTATAAACTGATGAACAAAAAGATAGATACAGATGCAGTAAAGCATCAAACAGACATCAAACTACAGTGGAAAGGTTAGAGAGGTGGGGGAGATAAGAGATGAATTGAAGGACTTGTATGCATGCATATAAGCATAACCAATGGACACATGATACTGGAGGGTTAGGGAATGCATGGGAATGGGGGAGGGGGCAATGGGAAGGCGACCCATAGGTTGAAAACTGCTAGCAAGGTCACCTAAGACCATCAGAAAACAGATATTTACATTATGATTCATTAACAGAGCAAAATTACAGTTATGAAGTACCAACAAAAATAATTTTAAGATTGGGGGTCACCACAACATGAGGAACTGTATTAAAAGGTCACAGCATTAAAAAAGGTTGGGAACCACTGCTCTAGCGGGAAGGAGACAAAACCTCCTGATTGCATTGAACCCCAGTTTTGGGTGATATCCTGGGGACGCAAAGTCATGTAGGTCCCTGGAGAGCACAGAAAGGCAGGGCAGACACGAAAGGCAGAGGTCTGGAGTCAGGCGAGGACACGTTCGCACAGAGAGGGCAGGAGCAATTACCAGGGGACATTGAGATCCAAGGGCTGCATAGGCCAAGGCTGACGAGAAGCAAAGTCTGTCTGCTCAGCTCAATTCAAGTCCAGCACAGAAGTTTTTGCAATCTTGCAAATCTTGTATCATAAGGCTGACTCAGCACATAAGTTCTCCTAGCGTAGATACAGCTGATCCTCACAACCAATTGGCTTGGAGGTCAATTACCCCAGTGATACCAAAAACAATCAAGACTTAATTACAGGGAGAATCCAAGATGGCGGCATAGGTAAACACCTACACTGTTGCTTCGCACAACAATTTCAAAACTACAACTAAAAGACAGAAGAGACATCATCCAGAACCACAGGAAACTGGCTGAGTGTAAGTTCTACAGCTAGAAGGAAAGAGAGGGGCTCACAGAAACCCAGAGGACCTGCAAAAAGCTGAGGTACAGAGACGCGCGCGCTGAGAGAGCGGGTGCCGGAGTACCTGGCTGGCTTTCTCTGGCGAAGGGAAACGGAGCCTCCCAACGGCATTGAACCCCTTATCTTATGACACTAAACCCCAGATCCAACCGAAACTCATACGGGGGGAGTTTGGACTGTGAAAAGGGAGAGGTGCACGGAAATTCAGGGGAGTCGCAAAAGATCAGACATCTGGTGGCACACACGGCACTGTGCGGAGGACAGATTGCTGATTGTTCCGCTGGCTTTCGAGAGTGGGCAGGAGACAGATCCTCCCAACTGTGCCACTTCTGACTCCACTAAGCCCCTGTTTCGGGCGAAACCCTGGAGACCTAGACTTGTGTGGTCGTGGTGTGCAGGGGAACTGGAAAGGTAGCGGTTATAGGCACCGCGGGCGCGCACGCACACACAAGGACCGCTCCAGCAATTACCCAGTCACATGAGACTCATGGGCCGTGGAGGGTGGGGCCGACTGGAAGGCAAGGCAGTCCCTTAAGCCCTGAGACTCCACCCATCCCAAGCTCAACAGAGGCTTCTTCGGTTTTGCAAGTCTGGTATCATAAGGCTGAATTCAACACAGAAGTTCTCCCGGCATAGTGAAAATGCCGAGACAAGGGAAGGGATCACAAACAAAAGAAATGGAGGAAAAAAAAAAACGACTGGATATAGAGTTCAAAACCACACTTATAAGGTTTTTCAAGAATATGCTAGAGAAGTTGAATAAAGTTAGCGAGAGCCAAGAGGAGATGAAAAAGGACCAACTAGAGGAGGAGAAAATGGCAGCGGAGTAGACAGACGCGCGTCTGGAGCTTTGTCGCTGGGCAGAGGGAGAGAGAGCGGCTGAGAGGTGCATTGGGAGTGTTTGTTGGCAAGCTAGGAGTCAGTTGTCCTCCAGGGGAAGGCGGGGAACTGCTGGAAGGGGCTCTCCTGGCCAGGTAGCCCCACTGCCACGGGGTTTTTGTCCGCCGGAGCCACCAGCGCGAATGCGGAGCCCGAGCCATCTTGCAGTGGGAGGTGGATGTCTGCGGCGGTCTGAAGCCTTCGGCTAGGCACCCATCGAGCAGCCAGGAACCCGGGGACCCAGAACTCCGCTCTCCAATCGGCGCAGACACGCGGCGGAACCAGAGATCCACAGAGCACACGGAAAGGTCAGATTGCGCCTGACTTAAGGGGGAGGTGGATGTCTGCCGAGGTCTGAAAGCTGCGGCTGACGGAGGCACCCACAGAGCAGCCAGGACCCAGAGCGCGGCTTCCCAGGCGGCACAGAGGCGCAGGCGGAGGATTCAGAGATCCACAGGGCGCATGCCCGCGGAAGGATCAGATTTTGCCTGGGCCAGGGTGCAGTCTCCTACCTCCGCAGGGCAGAGACATGCACACTGTGGGAGCCGGGCTGCGGGAAAGCTGCCTCTGGAGAGGTCCGCAGAGGTGGTCAGGGCGTGATCCCTGAGTGTGAAGGCAGACCCTCTGGGCTGTTGACAGAGGAGAGCTCTGGAAAACGACTCTTTTTTTTTTTTTTCTTTTTCTCTGGGGCAGAGGGACAACCTGGGAGTTATTGCAGTGTCCAGGCTGCAAAACCCCCACCAACTGTTTTTGGGAACCACAGAGTAGCAGGATCCGAGCACAGCCTAGAGAGGTCCTGTGCTTTGTCTCAGAGATCAATTCCGAAACACTGCCACCCAATGGATGACACACAAATTGACTCTCGCATAACCACAAGAGAATAAAGAGATTAAAACACCAAGAGGGGAACACAGGGAACTACAATACCTCCCCTACTGAAACAGGAGTGCCAAGCAGAATAATAGTGGAAGTGAAGGACCATTCTATTTTTCTTCTTTTTATTCCCCTTTTTTCTTTTTTAAAATTTTTAATTCTTTATTTTTCATTTTCACATATTTTAATTAAAGAATATTTTTTTCTTTCTACCTCAATTGATTTTACCTTTATAATTATTACATTTTTGTTTTAAACTAGTATTATTAATTACTACTAGTACTTTACCGTTTTTGGAAAAAAAAAGTGTCATTTTGTTTTCAATTTATTTTATTTCGGGATTAGAGTTCTACATTCTATTTTCATCTTCCCTTTAGCATAATTTTACTCCAACTCAACTCTACCTTTATGCCAACATTTTCCTCCTAACTTTCCCCATTTTGCTGTCTTGTTTCTCTTTCCCTTTTCCAACTTTAGATTCTCCCTATATTTCTCTTTACCTGGTTAAAATTTCACCCCATTTATATATCTAATTTCAAATCCCTTACTACAAGTCCACACAAACCTCTCCCCTCTTGTCTTCACTAGCCAAAAACTTGTTTTTTCTCTGTCCTTTTGTTGTTATTTGCCTGAAAAGTGATTATATCGATTTTTTGAAAAATTTTTTTGGGAGACTGTTTTAGTTTATTCTACTTGTTTTATTTTGCTTTTTGGTTGCTTTGTTTTCTACCTCTCTTTTCCCTCATCTCCCTTGATACCAGGTGCTATTTGCAATTTGCCTTAATCTCTAGGTACTGGTTGCTGGCCTTTATTGGCATTAGTGACTGTTCTATTGGAGTTGTCTCCTGACATCTATATTTTGTAACTCTTATCCCTCTTATACACTTTCTTTTCTCTCTGACTTTTTTCTCTTCCTCTTTCCTTCTCCTTTTTCTCCTTTTTATTTTCTAATTTTATTTTATTTTATTTTATTGTTCACTTATTTATTTATTTTTTCTCACTCTCCCAATTTGATTTTGGCACTTCTTTCTTTTCTTTCTTCCTCATTTTCCTCTTCTTCTTTCTCTATTTACCCCTAATTTGTCCTTCATTGGTGGACACCTTATTTGTGATTATTAACATCTTGAATACATCTCTACTCAGTGCCTTGTGTGCTGTACCTGGTCGTGTTGTAGTTTGTGCCTTTCAATCAACGTAGGAGAGAGCACTACATAACCAGACACCCATAGAAGAAAGACCATGGGCAGAAAAAGAAATAGCCCACAAAAGACAGAAAGGCAGGTTTCACCAGAAAAGGAAGTAAACGAAATAGAACCACAAATAAGCCTACCAGAGAAAGAGTTCAGAGAAATTATCATAATGTGGTTGAAAAGAATGGAAGACAAATTTGACAATATGAGTAAGAGCCAAGAGGAAATGAAGAAGAACCTAGAGGAGGTGCAGAATAAACAAGAAGAAATGAATAATGACATCACTGCTATAAAGAACACAATAGAAAGCATTAAAAGTAGACTAGAAGAAGCAGAGGACCGCATCAGTGAGCAAGAAGACACGGTAGGAAAAAATACCCAAATACAGCAGCTTCTAGAAAAAAAAGTTAAAAAGCAAGAGGAGAGTCTAAGGGAACTTTGGGATAACATGAAACAAAATAACATCCGCATAATTGGGGTTCCAGAAAGAGTGGAAACTGAACAAGGATTAGAGAACGTGTTTGAAGAAATAATGACAGAAAATTTCCCCAATATAGAAAAGAAAAAACCCACACAAATCCAAGAAGCTCACAGAGTCCCAAGCAAAATGAACGCCAACAAACCGACACCGAGGCACATTATAATTAAATTGGCAAACACCGACAACAAACTAAGAATCTTAAAAGCAGCCACAGAGAAACAGAAAGTTACCTACAAAGGAACCCCCATAAGACTAGCTACTGACTTCTCAACAGAAACTCGTCAGGCCAGAAGAGAATGGAATGAAATATACAAAGTCATGCAAAGGAAGGGTCTGAATCCAAGAATACTATACCCTGCAAGACTCTCAATCAAAATTGAAGGTGAAATCAAAAGCTTCACAGACAAAAAAGGACTAAGGGAATATATTACCACCAAACCAGCAATGCAAGAAATGTTAAAAGGTCTGCTGTAATAAAAAGAAAGAGGAAGCAAAGAAGGAACTCGGGGGTAAGGACTAAAAATGGCAACAGATAAGTACTTATCAATAATAACTTTAAATGTAAACGGATTAAATACTCCAATCAAAAGACATAGGGTAACCGATTGGATAAGAAAACATGATCCATCTATCTGCTGTCTGCAAGAAACCCACCTTAGGAAAAGAGATGCACACAGATTGAGGGTGAAGGGATGGAACATGGTATTTCAGGCAAATGGAAATGAAAAAAAAGCTGGGGTTGCAATACTTATATCTGACAAATTAGATCTCAAAGTGAAGGATATAACAAGAGATAAAGAAGGCCACTTCATAATACTAAAGGGAACAATCCAACAAGAAGAAATAACTCTGGTAAACATATATGCACCCAATATAGGAGCACCTAAACACATAAAAAAACTCTTGGAGGATATTAAGGGAGAGATTGACAGCAATACAATCGTGGTAGGAGACTTTAATACCCCACTGTCACCATTGGACAAATACTCTAAACAAAAAATCAGCAAAGAAACATCAATCCTAAATGATTCACTAGACCAGATGGAATTAATTGACATCTTCAGAACATTTCACCCCAAAGCCACAGAATATACATTCTTCTCCAGTGCACATGGGTCATTTTCAAAGATAGATCATCTGTTGGGTCATAAGAAAAGTCTCTTCAAATTCAAGAAGATAGAAATCATATCAAGCATTTTCTCAGACCACAGTGGCATAAAACTGGAAATCAACTATAATAAAAACAATAGAAAGAAATCAAACACATGGAGACTAAACAGCATGCTTTTAAACAACGACTGGGTAACCAGAGAGATCAAGGAAGAAATAAAAAACATCATGGCAACAAAATACAATGACAACACAACAATATAAAATTTATGGGACACAGTGAAAGCAGTCTTGAGAGGGAAGTTCATAGCCCTACAAGCCTACTGCAAAAAACAGGAAACAATGGTAATAAATCACCTAATCCTACAACTCAAAGAGCTAGAACGTGAGCAACAAGAAAAGCCCAGTGTACTCAGAAGGAAGGAAATAGTGAAGATCAGAGCGGAGATAAACAACTTGGAGACCAAAGAAACAATTCAAAAGATCAACAAAACAAAGAGCTGGTTCTTTGAAAGGATAAACAAGATTGATGGACCCCTAGCCAGGCTCACCAAGAAGCAAAGAGAGAAGACCCAAATAAAAAAATCAGGAATGAAAGAGGAGAAATAACAACAGACCCTGTTGAAATACAAAGGATTGTTAAAAAATACTATGAACAACTCTATTCCAACAAATTGGACAACCTGCAAGAAATGGACATTTTCCTAAAAAAATATAACCTCCCAAAACTCAATAGGAGGAAGCCAAACATCTCAATAGTCCAATATCTATGGAAGAAATTGAAGCAGTAATCAAAAAGCTTCCAGCAAATAGAAGCCCGGGTCCAGATGGCTACACAGGAGAGTTTTACCAAACATTCAAGGAAGAATTAAAACCTATCCTCCTCAGACTATTCAAAAACATTCAAGTAGAAGGAATACTACCAAACACCTTCTATGAAGTCAGCATCACCCTAATACCAAAACCAGATAAAGACAACACAATGAAAGAGAATTATAGGCTAATATCTCTCATGAACATAGATGCCAAAATCCTCAACAAAATTCTAGCAAACCGGATCCAGCAGTACATCAGAAAGATCATACACCATGACCAAGCAGGATTCATCCCAGGAATGCAGGGATGGTTCAATATCCGCAAATCAATAAATGTGATACATCACATAAACAAATTGAGAGATAAAAATCACATAGTCATATCAATTGATGCAGAAAAATCATTTGACAAAATCCAACATCCTTTCTTGATAAAAACTCTCAGCAAAGTGGGAATAGAAGGATCATACCTCAACATCATAAAAGCCATATATGATAAACCCATAGCTAATATAATACTCAATGGGAAAAAACTAAAACCATTTCCCTTAAGAACAGGAACAAGACAGGGATGCCCACTCTCACCTCTCCTGTTCGACATAGTACTGGAATTATTAGCCATTGCAATTAGACAACAAGAAGAAATAAAAGGCATCCAAATTGGAAAAGAAGAAATAAAGCTGTCCTTATTTGCAGATGACATGATATTGTATATGAATAACCCAAAGGACTCCATTCCAAAACTAATTGACTTAATTAATGAATTCGGCAATATAGCAGGATACAAAATTAATGCTAAGAAGTCTGTGGCATTTCTATACACTAACAGTGAAATTATAGAAAGAGAAACTAAAAAAGGAATCCCATTTACCATCGCACCAAAAAAATTAAGATACCCAGGAATAAACCTAACTAAAGAGGTAAAAGACCTTTATGCAGAAAACTACAGGACACTGAAAAAAGAGATAGAGGAAGATGTTAACAGATGGAAGAGCATACCATGCTCATGGATTGGGAGAATCAACATCATTAAAATGTCCATACTACTCAAAGCAATCTACAGATTCAACGCACTACACATTAAAATTCCATCGACATATTTCACAGACCTACAAAGAATTCTTCATAGATTCATCTGGAACAAAAAAAGACCACGGATAGCTACAGCAATTCTGAGAAAAAAGAATAAAGTAGGTGGGATCTCAATACCAGACTTCAAGCTATACTACAAAGCAACTGTTCTCAAAACAGCCTGGTGCTGGCACAAGAACAGACATATAGATCAATGGAATGGAATAGAGAACCCAGATATCCACCCAAACCATTATGCTCAATTAATATTTGACAAAGGAGGCATGAATATTCAATGGAACCAAGATAGCCTCTTCAATAAATGGTGTTGGGAAAATTGGACAGATACATGCAAAAAATTGAAACTGGACCACCAACTTACACCAAATACAAAAATAAACTCAAAATGGATACAGGACTTAAACATTAGAAGGGAAACCATAAAAATACTAGAGGAATCCACAGGCAGCACAATCTCAGATATATGCCGAAAGAACTTCTTCACTGATACTGCTCCAAAGCAATGGAAGCTAAAGAAAAAATAAACAAATGGGACTACATCAAAATAAAAAGCTTTTGCACAGCAAAAGAAACCATCAACAAAACAACAAGAAAGGTCAATGCATGGGAGAACATATTTGCAAATGCTATCACTGATAAAGGTTTAATCTCCAAAATCTACAACCAACTTATACAATTTAATAAAAGGAAGATGAAGGATTCAATAAAAAAATGGGCAACGGACCTAAATAGAACCTTTCCAAAAGACGACAGAAGGAAGGCCAAGAGACACATGAAAACATGTTCAAAGTCATTAATCATCCGAGAGATGCAAATCAAAACGACAATGCGATACCATCTTACACCTGTCAGAATGGCAATCATCAACAAGTCAACAAACGACAAGTGTTGGCGAGGATGCGGAGAAAAAGGAACCCTTGTGCACTGTTGGTTGGAATGCAGACTGGTGCAGCCACTGTGGAGAACAGTATGGAGTTTCCTCAAAAAACTAAAAATGGATCTCCCATTTGACCCCGTAATACCACTCTTAGGAATTTATCCTAAGAAATTAGAAACACCAATCAGAAAGGATTTATGCACCCCTACGTTCATAGCAGCACAATTTACAATAGCCACAATTTGGAAACAGCCTAAGTGCCCGTCAGCAGATGAGTGGATCAAAAAACTGTGGTACATCTACACAATGGAATTCTATGCAGCCATTAAAAAGAAGGAATTCTTACCATTTGCAGCAACCTGGTTGGAACTGGAGAGCCTTATGCTTAGTGAAATAAGCCAGTCAATGATGGAGAAGCATCACATGATCGCACTCATTGGGGGTAATAAAGAACATTATAAACTGATGAACAAAAGGACAGATGCAGAGACAGTAACGCTTCGAACAGACTGTGAAATTACAGCAGGAAGATTAAAGTTAGGTGAGGTAGATAAGAGATCAATCAAAGGACTTGTATCTATGCATATAATCATAACCAATGGACATAGACACTGGGGGGTTGGGGTATGCCTGGCAGGGAGGGGGGGCAATGGGGAGATATGTATAAAAAATTAATAAAAAAAAAAGAAATTGTCTTCAATGAAATGACCAACACACACACACAAAAAAAAAGAAAAGAAAAGAAAAAGGACCAACTAGAGATGCAAAAGATCCAACTAGAGATGGAAAAGGTCCAACTAGAGATGAAAAAGGACCAACTAGAAATTAAACATACACTGACTGAAATAAAAAATATTATATAGAGTCCTAACAGCAGACTAGAGGAAGGCAAGAATGAAGTCAAAAATTCGAAATATAAAGAAGCAAAAAACACTCAACTGGAAAAGCAAGAAGAGAAAAGAATCCAAAAATGTGAAGATAATGTAAGGAGCCTCTGGGACAGCTTCAAGCGTACCAACATCAGAATTGTGGGGGTGCCAGAAGAAGAGAGAGAGAAAGATACTGAAAACCTACATAAAGAAATAATGACTGAAAACTTCCTACTCTGGTGAAAGAAATTGACTTACAAGTCCAGGAAGTACACAGAACTCCATATAAAAGGAATCCAAAGAGGACCACACCAAGACACATCATAATTAAAATACCAACAGCAAAAGACAAAGAGAGAATATTAAAAGCAGCAAGAGGAAAACAGTTCATTACCTACAAGGGAGCACCCATACGACTGTCAGCTGATTTCTCAACAGAAACGATGCAGGCCAGACGGGAGTGGCAAGAAATATTCAACGTGATGAATAGCAAGAACCTACAACCAAGAATAATCTATCCAGCAAAGCTATCATTCAGAATTGAAGGGCAGATAAAGAGCTTCACAGATAAGAAAAAGCTAAAGGAGTTCATCAATTCCAAACGAGTATTATATGAAATGGTGAAAGGTACTCTTTTAGAAGAGGAAGAAGAAAAAGGTAAAAGCCAAAAAATTATGAAGAACAAATACATATCTATCAACAAGTGAATCTAAAAATTAAGTGAATTAAAAAATTGATCAACAGAATAAACTGGTGAATATAATAGAATCAGGAACACAGAAAGGGAGTGGACTGATAATTCTCAGGGGGAAAGGAGTGAGGGGTGTACAGGGAGAGATGGGACAAAAAGCATACACATATGGATGAGATCAATGGGAGGGAGGTAAGGGCAGAGGGAAGGGTGGGAGCTGGGTGGACGAGTGCTATGGAGGGGAAAAAAGAGAAACAAATGTAACAATCTGAATAATAAAGATTTAATTTAAAAAAATTTATTAATTTTACAGAATGTAAGCATCGTGTATAAAGTATGTTATTTTATATATATTTTGAAACCTACAAATTATACCTTTATTTTAAAATATATTTATATTATTAAAAAAAGACTTAATTACAACAAGGCTGTACACAGTCCACAAAGGGGTGCACCAAGAGAGTCCACCTCAGAGAACTGGGATGGCGAAGTTACCAGATTATATAGGATACCTAGCACACAGAGTTACTCTACCAACCCAGGGAAGCAGTGAAAATGGGGAGACAAAGGAAGAGGTCACAAACAAAAAAAATGGAGGAAAACAAACAAGTGAATATAGAGTTCAAAACCACAGTTATAAGGTTATAAGGTTTTTCAAGAATTTCCTAGAAAAGATTGATAAATTTAGCGAGACCCAAGAGGATATGAAAAAGGACCAACTAGAAACTGACTAAAATAAAAAAATATTATACAGAGACCTAACAGCAGACTAGAGGAATGCAAGAATGAAGCCAATGATTTAAAATACAAAGAAGCAGAAAAACTCCACTGGAAAAGCAAAAAGAAAAAAGAATTCAAAATTTGAAGAGAGTGTAAGGAACCTATGAGACAACTTCAAGTGTACCAACATTAGAATTATGGGGGTATCAGAAGAAGAGAACAAGATAGTGAAATCCTATTTGAAGAAATAATGATTTAAAATTTGCCCCACCTGGTGAAAGCAATAGACGTACAAGCCCAGGAAGTGCACAGAATCCAAAGAGGACCACACCAAGATATCATAATTAAAATGCCAAAAGCAAAAGACAAAGAGAGAATGTTAAAAGCAGCAAGAGAAAAACAAAGGATTACTGATTTCTCAAGAGAAACTATGCAAGCCAGATGGGAGTGGCAAAACATATTCAAAGTGATGAAGAGCAAGAACCTACAACCAAGATTATTCTACCCAGCAAAGCTATCATTCAGAATTGAAGAGCAGATAAAGCGATTCACAGATAACAAAAAGCTAAAGGAGTTGATCAACACTAAGCCAAATGCTGAAAGGTACTCTTTTAAGAAGATGAAGAAAAAGAAAAAGGTAAAGATAAAAATTATATATAACAAATACATATCTATCAGCAAGTGAGTCTAAAAATTAAGTGAACAAAAAATCCAATTAATGAAAAACTGGTGAATATAATAGATTCAGGGGTATAGAAAACGAGTGGATTGACAATTATCAGGGGGAAAGGCGTGAGGTGGGTGCAGAGAGAGACCGGACACCTATGGATGAGGACAATGGAGGGTGAAGTAAGAGCACAGGGTGAGGTGAGAGCCGAGTGCAGTGGAGCTATGCGGGGAAAAAGAGGAACAATTGTAACAAGCTGAATAATAAAAATTAAATAAAAAAAAGAAGAATATGTAAAAAAAAAAAAAAGAAATGTCACAAATGAAAGAAGTGGAATAAAGCAAACTTTGGGATACTGAGTTCAAATCATGGTTATAAGGTTACCCAAGGATCTTCATGAGAGATTCAATGGATTTAGTGAGACTTTCAAGGGTCTTAGTGAGACTTTGAAAGACATGAAAAAGGACCAGTCAGAAATTAAGCATACACTAACTGAAATAAAGAATAATTTACAGGGATTCAACAATAGGGTAGAGGATTCTGAGAATCAAATCAAGGATTTGGAATATGAGTAAGCAAAAGAACACTCAATCAGGAGAGCAAAAAGAAAAAAGAATCTTAAAATATGAAGATAGTGTAAAGAGCCTCTGGGACAAGGGGGTACCAGAAGAAGATAGTGAAAACTTATTTGAAGAAATAATGACAGAAAACTTTCTCTATCTGGCAAAAGAAATAGACTTACATGAAGTGCAAAGAGTCCCAAATGAGAGGAACCCAAAGAGGCCCACATCAAAACACATCATCATTAAAATGCCAAGGGTTGTCCTGACCTATTTGGCTCAGTGGATAGAGCGTCGGCTCAAGGATCCCAGGACAAGGCATATACCTTGGGTGTAGGCACATTCCAGTAGGAGGTGAGTAGGAGGCAGCTGATTGATGTTTCCCTCTCATTGATGTTTCTAACTCTCTCTCCCTCTTCCTTCCTCTCTGTAAAAAATTAAAAAAAAATATATATATAAAACGCCTAGGGTTAAAGACAAGGAATCTTAAAAGCTACAAGAGAAAAGCAGTTAGTTACCTGAAAGAGAGTGCCCATATGACTATCAACTGATTTCTCAACAGAAACTTTGCAGGCAAGAAATATTCAAAATGAAGAACAGTAAAGATCTACAACCAAGATTACTCTATCCAGCAAAGCTCTCATTTAGAATTGAAGGTCAAATAAAGAGCTTTGCAGATAAGAAAAAGCTAAAGGCATTCATCACTACTAAACCAGTATTACATGAAATGTTGAAGGGTATTTTTTAAGAAGAGGAAGAAGAAAAAAAAGATTAAAAATATAAACAATAAAACGGCAATAAATTCATATATATTAACAATTAATATAAAAGTCCAAATAAACGAACAAGAAATCCAATGAACAAACAAAATTGGTTAAAAAAACAGAATCAGAGGCATGGAAACATGGGACAGACTGACAAATCTTAGAGGGCATTGGGGAGAGGGGATACAAAGAGATTAACCAAAAGGTGGTCAAGGATGTTGCCTAAAGACACGGAAGTAGTGTGTTGAAGGCCTGGGGTGAAGCAGGGTGGGAACTGGGTGGAGCGGGGGACAATGGGGGAAAAGAAAGGGAAATATCTGTAATATTCTCAATAATAAAGACTTAATTTAAAAAAAAAATGATAAAAAATAAACAAAACAAATACTGTTCTGAGAGTTAAAAAATACTTTTAACATTTGTAAAGTAAAAATCGGGACAAGGGAACTCATTTATAATTAGGAGCAATCTATTTGACTATTCATTACCCAATTTGATATTGGAGCATTATTGATGTACTATATCCAGATGTGACAGGATGTATTTCAGGCATTTTCACTTTTACAGTGGGTTTTGACAGAAGAAATAAGATTCACTAATTTGGAGGAAGACAAATGAACAGAAAGTTGTATTTGCAACCAGGATTCAGCTTACCGATTTACTAGTGTGTAACTAAGTGTTTTTAAATATTAGCTTTCTCATTTGCAAAAAGAAGATAACAGTATATGTTCTAGACATGTACAGATTTGTTGAGGAACAAATTCAAAATGAGGTAACATCCATGAAAACAACTAAAACTATGTTATTCACATTCCCAAGATGAAGAACATGAGTGCAGAAAATGAAATTGCCACGTAATAAAGAGTGATGTTAAGTACCATAAAAATGTCAAGTGTCCCACTCTCCTCTTCTAGTACTTGGCTTTGTATTTTATTGTATGTTACTTAAAAAATTATAACTTTTGACTACTTAAAAAAAAATCTTTCAGAAATTTTACAAACATAACAATATTACAGATACTACATCTTCTCTATATAAGATTTCCATAGACTCAATATAGTGAAATATACCCAATGGTCATTGTAATACTATAGATAATTAAAGTTTATCTCATTTGCTAGAATTTTCATTCTGTTGACTTAAACATCTGGAACAATTCCTGTCAGAAGTAGTGTCTATATAATGAAATACAGGTATGCCACAGACTATTCAAATATCAGCATTTTTTTATTGCTAAACTGATATTAGAAATAAACTGTTTTTTTCTTTTGTACTCACATGATTTTAGTAGTTTGCTAGAATAAGGAGTACTGTCCCTTTGTTCTACAGACATAGGACAAATCTGTCCTTGAGAAAGCTGTGATGTTTCAAATACATGGGCTGAAAGAATATTTGCAGAGTCTTGACTTTCTTCTTCAACTGGCAGGTGCTAATAAAAAAAGAAAGACCAATATAAATGTTAATATTTATCTTCACAAAACACTACCTACTGATAAGTGCACAGACCTAAGTAGATTAACTCTCAGAGTAACCTCACATGCTTGATACTTACATTAATTTAAAAAAAAACAAACATATTTTTATTGATTTCAGAAAGGAAGGGACAGGAAGAAAGAAACATCAATGATGAGAGAAAATCATTGATTGGCTGCTTCCTGCATGCCCCCTACTGGGGAATCAAACCTGCCACCTAGGCATGTGCCCCTGACTGAAATTTAACCTGGGAACTTTCAGTCCATAGGCTGATGATGCTCTATCCACTGAGCCAATCCTGCTAATATTACTTACATTAATTCTGATCATTTATTAAAAAGAAAAATATTTTATATTTTAAATGGCAATCATGAAAGGCCATGTTATGTGATTTTTTCTTATCAAGTACTTACCAATCCCAAAGAGCTGATGAGAGATAATATTTGTCCTGGGGTTCTTGAATAATCTTGCCTAGGTTTAGCCATTGATGGTGTTATAAGGATATCCATCATATTGATATCTATGGAAAGAAAAGTATATGAAATTCTTTAAAAACTTTAACTGTCATTGACTAAGTCTAAAATCATCTGTCCTGAACTTTGCCCCTCTTTCCACATTAAATTATCTACCAATTGGCTTATGCCAGACAAATATACACAGGAAAGCCAGATGCCACAGAGCAAACATAAAAATCTAAGCAACTGATTGAAATCATTAATCTAAGACAGTCTTGCTCTGGAATGATTCAAATTCTGTGTAATGACAGAGTCTTAGTTTTTCAGGGAGTACTCAGTCACTAATCATGAGTGTTATCTAACTGGCAACAAAATAATTCTTGGTAAATAAAACATTAGAAGAGGTGGTGGTAAAGCAAAACTAAAAAAAAAATAAAAAGATAGTAGGAATATAAATTAAATTTTAATATCAAAATCTATTTAAGGAATTAATACAAATTATGGGCCTTTCATGTTAATTAAAATATGCAATTATAGGTCAAGATAGAAATTAACACAGATCTTGATCGATTTCAGTGCATAACACTGTAAAATAAAATAACTCAATATCCACATATTATATATTATTTCTTTTTAAAAAAATGTATTTTATTGATTTTTTTTACAGAGAGAAAGGGAGAGGGATAGAGAGGTAGAAACATCGATGAGAGAGAGACATCGATCAGCTGCCTCCTACATGCCCCCTACTGGGGATGTGCCCACAACCAAGGTCCATTCCCTTGACCGGAATCGAACCTGGGATCTTTCAGTCTACAGGCCAACGCTCTATCCACTGAGCCAAACTGGTTTCGGCCATATTATTTCTTAAGGACCTGTGCATGAAATTCATGCATGGGTAGGGTCCCTAGGCCTGGCTGGTGACCAGGGCCACCTGTGGAATGATCAGGGTCCCCGACTGGCACCCGCCTTGGCTGGCCTGGGGCCTGCGGCTGGGGGCAGCTCCTGTGTTGAGTGTCTGCCTCTAGCTGGTCAGTGCGCATTACAATGACAGGTTATTCTGCAGTTTGGTCGATTTGCATATTAGGCTTTTTTTATATAGGATATGTCAAAAATGGTAAGAGAAGTATAGGATATAACTTTGCATGGAATATAAGACTTTTAAAAATAGAATGGAAATTTGAATGTAACAAATTTCATTTATATGTCATCTATATACCAGTATATAAAAGGTTAAGTGTTCATCCTTCCCTCGGACAAGTAGCTAAAGATGCACAGTGACCACCAAGGGCCAGATACTCAACACAGGAGCTGCCATGATGCGCACTGGCCATTTAAAAATAAACACCACCACAGATCTGGTGCCAACACAACATTTGGCTTTCCTTAAGTGGGACACAGGCCCCGCTACCACCCCAGAGAGACACCCCACCAAATCACAGCCAATGCTGCCAAAACCCCATGGTGCAAAATGCGGCCCATAGCACAGCCCAACCCAACCCAGAAACAGTAGCTGTGGGTGCTGGGTAATGACATTCACATAACAATGCCCAGCTTCCTCTCCCTAGCGATTAGCCTTCTTGGAGTTTCTTCAGCTCAGGAACCCGATGTATTTTATAGCCAGGTGCAAACATTTTACAGTTCAACCAAATGTCTGAAGCATTTTCCCATGCCTCATCTCATTTGATTCTCACAGAAGTCCTGGAGTAGGTAGATAGGAGACTCAGTGGAATCCTATTTTCTTTTCATTAGCAAGACAACAGCAATTTAGAAGGTTTAGAAACTTGACCCGACTGAAAAGAAGTAAGAAATGGTGAAACTTGAAAATGGCTTCAGGTTTTCTCACTGCTCAGAATATAGTCAACCACTGCTACAGTTATTTAACTTTTTTACCCTTTGTTCTCCCTGCATGATCTAAAATAATTAAATCACTGCTACAGTTAAATATTTTACCCTTTGTTCTCCCTGCGTGATCTAATATAATTCATGTTAATATTTACTGCTGTGTTGCTGACAATTACCTGAAAAAGAAGTTGGGATGCTTTACTGGGCTGGAAAAAGTTTAGCTAAATAAGAAAGCAGGTCTAATTAAGCAAATTGATCTATATACATAAAAGGCTAAGTTGACTTGTGTATGTGCGATACACATAAAACTCTCACTGGCGCCAATCACACGCATGTGTTTCTATCAGTCATTGTTGATTGTGAATTTGGTTGACACTTCTATTATAGAGAAGGGGCGAATAGCGATATTAAAATATTTCTTCAAATTAATTTCCTTAATATATGTATATTTGTTAATCCTCACCTGAGGATATTTTTTCATTGATTTTTAGATAGTGGAAGGGAGGGGAATAACCAGGGAGGAAGAAACATTGCATGCTTTCTACAACTGAGGTACATGCCCTTGAATAGAATTGAACTCGGGACCCTTCACTGCAGGATCTGATGCTTTAGCCACTGAGCAAAATTGGCTAGGGCCATTTACACCTCATATGGATGAAGCAATAAGTTCTTTTTGTTTTGTTTTTGCTTTTTTGCTAGCTTAATAGTGTAAAATGATTCATTTATTATTTTTAATATGTGTGTGTGAATTGTATTTTAATTTTCTTTACCTCTTGTTTAATAAGGTCTTATTGTTGGTCAAATGTATTTGGATAAGTTCTTTAGCCATTAACTGTTCACTGTGTTATAGTTATTTTAGCAATTTTACCAATGTTTAATTGGACAGAACTAGTTTCAGTAGGGGTAAAAAGTAAAAAAAAAAAAAAAAAAAAAAAAAAAAAGCCAACCAGAAATTTGAGTTCCTCTTTGAAGATCCAAGGATCTTCAAGGACCCCTGAGAATTTAAAAATAATTATTTATATTTTTCATCTTCAATTGAAAGAAAGGTACCAATACATCTTTCCAGTCTACTTCAGAACCAATAATTATAAAAAATTAGCCTAAGTTAATAAATGTGATGTCTAAAGTTTGTTGGATTTTCTTTTTAATCCTCACCTGAGGATATGTGTTTTTTTTTAAAATATATTTTTATTTACTTCAGAGAGGAAGAGAAAAGGAGAGATAGAAACATCAATGATGAGAGAGAATCACTGATAGGCTGCTTCCTGCACACCCCCAACTGGGGATCCATCCTGCAACCGGGTATGTGCCCTTGACTAGAGTCAAACTCAAGACCCTTCAGTTTACAGGCCGATGCTCAATCCACTGAGACAAATTAGCTAGGGTGAGGATATGTTTTTTATTCATTTTAGAGAGAGGGAAGAAGAGAGAAAGAGGGGAGAGAAAGTGAGGAATATCAATAGGTGGCCTTCTATAGGGGTCCCAACCAGAGATCAGATCCAAACCTAGGATTGGGTCCTGATTGGGAATCAAACCTGCAACATTTTGGTATGTAGGACAATGCTCCAACCAACTGAGCTATTTGGCCTGGGCTAAAATTTATTGGATTTTAAAATACTTACCTGCTATTTTTCTTACCTCTATTCAAAGTAACTTTGGAAAGACCAAAATCAGTTAGTTTAATATGACCTTCATTAGAAATAAGCATATTGTCTGGTTTCAAATCCCTGCACATACAGAAAATAAATAGGAGATGACTAAAAGAAAGCTAGTATTGATGTTAGAGTTTTCTTGAGGGGAAACAAATCCTACTTAATTTTCTTTAAAATAAGGCACTCATTGGTGGCTTTGAAACTACAGAAAAGTCTAAAAAGCAAACAACCTTTTATATATATGAATCTACAACAAAAAAACTAATTTAATGGTTCTCTTTTGCATCATTCATTAGATAGTTCATTAAATGAAATCAACTTCTTGGATAAAATAAATCTCAAGCTAGGTCAAAATTTTATTTACTTCTTTCAAGGAGGTTAAGATCAAGCTTTCATAGAGTAGAGCCACTAAACCTGAATTTCTTTGCACATTGTAAATCAGCTGGGATTATAAAATATGGTAATTTTGTATAGTGATAAAGGATTGAAAAAAAACCCAATTCAATATTTATTACAATAAAGTGGCACACTCATGGTCAAAGCAACGTATTATTAAAAACACAAGTAGATGAAGGAAAAACTGGTGGAATACATTAATTTGCACACATCAGAAACAGACTCTAGATAACTTGGATATATGGGCTAATGATTATGCAAATATTTAAAACATCATTTGATTATTAGTGTTTTTAAGTAATAGTCCAGAGAAAACTCAGTTTTTACCTGTGAATTATTCCATGTCTATGAAGGTAATCTAGAGCCAATGTTACTTCAGAAATATATTTCACAGCCATGTTTTCATCAAAATAACCATAAATATGTAGGAGAGATTTGACATCTCCACCAATAAGATACTCCATTAGCTATCAGAAAGAAACATAAATGTTGGAAAATAAAATCAATATGATTACATTAAAATATTTTTAGCATGGTTCTCTATGAAACACATTTTCTCAGTACCACTTAGTCTGCATTAATACCAGGTTTGGTCATGTTACCATATAATTTTTTTTTCCATTTTTTTTAAGTTGATTTCAGAGAGGAAGGGAAAGGAAGAGATAGAAACATCAATGATGAGGTATCATTGATTGGCTGCCTCCTGCATGCCCCCAACTGGGGATTAAGCCCGTAACCTGGGCATGTGTCCTTGACCAGAATCGAACCCAGGACCCTTCGGTCCACAGGCTGACACTCTATCCATTGAGCCAAACCATCTAGGGTACCATGTAGTTTTTAAAATAGTTTGCCAAATTCACTTTTTCCCTCTCCACATATATGACTAAAATTTATGCAAACATTTAATATAATTATGTTTCAAAATAACAATTCTTAATGTCATTAACACACATAAAAGCAGTATTTTTGTTCAGATAAAAGAGTTTAATTGAAAAAACTATATGGCAGGATTAGCAATTGGTATTAATGCATTATTTTAAATCTTTGCTAAATAATCAAGAATAAGTTGAAGATACCGTGACCCATCACTACTAAATTCTTCATCAGGTATTTTTGAACAAGCATGTTCTCAGGCCGGCCAGCCTGGCTCAGTGGTTGGCTTCAACCTATGAACCAGGAGGTCAGTTTGATTCTTGGTCAGGGCTCATGCCAGTGTGGGACATGTAGGAGACAGCCTATCAATGAGTCTCTCATCATTGATGTTTCTATCTCTTTCTTCCTCTCTCAAATCATCAATAATATATATATTTTAAAAAGGATGTTCTCACATAACTATGGCATAATATAATTCTGAGAACTTAACACTAATATAATGCTATTACCTAACAATATTTTCCACATTCACATTTCTCTGATTTCAATATTGCCCTTGAGAGCATTTTCCCATCTCTCATGCTTAAACCAGAATCATGAATGGGATTTAGTTGTCGTGTCTTTTTTAGTATTCTTTAATCTAAAACAGTTAGTAGCTTTTAGGGGGGATAGTGGGAAGCAGTCTTTTATGACATCTGATTATTTTTTTCATGATTCAATTCAAGTTATGCATTTTTGGCAGGAATACTACATTAGCAATGTTGAGTCCTTCTCTGTTACTCCCACCAGGTGAGACTAACATCAGTATGTTCTTTTACTGATGATGTTAACTTTTATCACTTATAGTTGTGACTTCCAGATTTCTTCATTGAAGAAGTACTTTTCCTCTTTTGAAATTAATAATTAGTCTGGGGGAGATACTTTGAAACTATATAAATAACCTATTTCTCAACAAACTTTCAATCAGTGATTTTAGCATTAGGTAATTACAGATGATTTCTTATTGCTGTGTATGGTTACAAAGTTCTATTATTTCTTATATACATACTGGTTTTATTCCAAAATTTTCTATAGTTTTAAGCTATAAAATACTGCCTACTAAGAACTTAATAAAACAAGGTCATTTCTTCCCTCCTTAGATTAGTAGTTTCCCTGGTACATGGAAGTTAGTAAAAATATATTGATGAAATCAATCATTAAAAACATTTATGTATTAGGCACAGAATCTGTGCTATATGCCCTACTAGAACTGGGAATATATCCTCATCAACAGTGATTACTAATCCTTTTCATCTTTGTTAATCTAAGAAAGAAAAGTTTAAATGTTTATTTATTTTCAGGGAGATGTAATATCTTTACATGTTATTTTTGGCATTTTATATTTCTTCTATGAACCACTTCAATTCTTTGCCCCCTTTCTACTGGGATACTTACCTTTTTTTTTTTTTAAAATGATTTGTAAAATGTTCTTTATTAAAAAATATCTTTTATTGATTTCTGAGTGGAAGGGAGAGGGAGAGAGAGATAGACACATCAATGATGAGAGAGCATCATTGATCAGCTGTCTCCTGCATCCCCTCACTGGGGATAGAGCCTGCAACCTGGGCATGTGCTCTGACTGGGAATTGAACCATGACCTCATGGTTCATAGGTTGATGCTCAACCACTGAGCTATACTGGCTTGGCAAATCTCTTTACATAGTAGTAAAATTAGCCCTTTATTCTTCTGGACAATAACTATTTTATCCAAACATGTCATTTAATCATGTATATGGTATTTTGTATCACATGTTTTTAAAATTTAAGCAAGTTTTATGTTGTACTTAGTAAATCTTTTATCATTCTATGATTATAAAAATACTGATATCAATTTTCTTCTAGTACTTTTATGGATTCACTTTTCAGTAGAAATCTTTGATATAAAAGGAGAACATACTCACCTAGCTCTTCATCAAGTTCATAACCTCACAGAGTACAGTGGTACCTTGAGATACGAGTTTAATTCGTTCCATAACTTTGAGGCATGGGAAACTATGAGATGCTCACCTAGCGGTAAACTGGTGGGTCGTGTGCAGCCAGCCGATCCGCGCGATTATTCCTATCTCAAATGTTGTTCGTATTTCAAAGCAAAAATCGCTCGCTCGACGGCTCATATCTCAAAAATCTCGTATGTTAGGGCACTCGTATCTCGAGGTACCACTGTATTATTATTTCAAGTGACATCAAAACTCAGAACTTGAAAGTATATCAAAAAGAACTTCAAAAATCCAAAATCCAATCCAATTGTTTTATTAGTATTAGTAAAACAATATTGGTATTGTTATTCTGAAAATATTAGGTATACATACATTGTATGTTAAAGCAAGTAAGTAATTATGTTAATGTTATTATGATCTCAGATTCTCAGGGCAAAAAAATACAAAAATTTTCTCCCATTTTATAATTTATATATTTTTCAAGATGTTAAATAAAAATTCTATAATCTTCCATTGAATTGAAAATATCAGTATGAATTCATGTTATACTTTTGTCTTTCCTAGTCTGTCCACTGAAAAGGACTATAAGGAATGACAGCCTAGTGGCAATCAATTTTAATAATCACTATCACCTAAATTGTGGTCTCAGACAGTATCCTATCTAATAAAAGAGTAATATGCAAATGAACCACCACTCTGCTACACCCACAAGCCAATCAGGAGAAAGTATGCAAATTAACCCCAACCAAGATGGCTGTGGCCACGGAGCTAGCAGGAGGAAGGCTTGGGTTTCTCTGGCGATAGAGGAAGCCAAATTTTCCAAACACCCTGGTGGGCCCACGCTTTCACTCAAGGCTACAAAGTTTCAATTATAGAAGATAAATAAATCCCAACAAAAATGGCAGCAGCTACAAAGCTGGAGAGAGCAGGAGGCTAGAATTGCCCCAGGCGATGGAGGAAGCCAACCTTTTAAAGCTCTGGCCTGTCTTGGCCTCTGCTTAAGGCTACGAAGTTTCAATTGTAGAAGATAAATAAATCCCAACAGAAATGGCTGCCTCCACAGAGCGAGCAGGAGACTTGGCTCTGCTGCAGGTCACACAGTTTCAATTGTAGAAGATAAATAAATCCCAGATACCAGGGCCTCTGCTTGGATCACCAGGGGATGTGGCTGGCTTGCAAACCACTATAGGTTCCTCGCCCAGGCCAACTCACACTCCAAGGGGACCCCCACACTGATCTGGAATACCCTTCAGGGCAAACCAGCTGGCCCTCACCCATGCACCAGGCCTCTATTCTATCTAATAAAAGAGTAATATGTAGATTGACCACCACTCCAAAACACATGATGGCTGCCCCCATGTGGCCAAAGATCCTGCCCCCATGTGGACACAAGATGGTTGCCACAAGATGCCAGCAGGGGAGGGCATTGGGAGGGACCAGGCCTGCAAGGGAGGGCAGTTGGGTATGATCAAGCCTGCAGGGGAGGGTAATTAGGGGTGACCAGGCCAGCAGAGGAGGGAAGTGGGGGTGACTGGGCCAGCAGGGGAGCAGTTCGGGGGACCAGGCTTGCAGGGGAAGGTAGTTATGGGTGACCTGGCCTGAAGGGAAGGGCAGTTAGGGGTGACCAGGCCTGCAGGCAAAAAGGCTGGCAGGGGATCAGTTAGGCATTAATCAGGCTGGCAGGGGAGTGGTTAGGGGGTGATCAGGCTGGCAGGCAGAAGCGGTTAGGGGCAATTGGGAAGGCAGGCAGGCAAGCAGTTGAGAGCCAGCAGTCCTGGCTTTTGAGATGGATGTCCGACTTTCTGTTTAGGTCTGATCCAGGTAGGATTGGGCCTAAACGGGCAGTCGGACATCCCTTGAGGGGTCCAATACTGGAAAGGGTCCAGGCTGGGCTGAGGGACACCTCTCCCCTTCCTGTGCACGAGTTTCATGCACTGGGCCTCTAGTTAAAAGGTAATTAATCAAAAGGGTCCCCATTTACTTAAGATAAGAAAATTGAAACATGACTACAGTGGATACAATCTATATTTTATAAATCTATACAATTCCATGAATTTATAAAGATACTTAACAAAAACTGAAAGGAAAAGTATAAACATATGGAAGTAGCTCTTGTGAAAACTGGTGATGAAAGGAAAAAAAATCAAGTGCTTATTTTGCTTTCCTCATAAAAGCTGTATTTCAGAGTAATAATTGGATAAGGGAAAGTTCTTTATAGAAAAATTCTAGCTAATCAGAACTAAAACAATAGTAAAAATGTAAAAATCATCATCTTCAAGCTTTAATAAGATAATAAATCCAGGCAATGAATCCAAGGATGCCAAAACCATTATATGAAAGGCTGATCAGGTTCATTATATTAATCTTTTGGTATATGTTTAAATGTTTCCATAATAAATGTTTTTATCTTTTTGTTCCTGTTCCTAGCATAGCACCTGGCCTGTAGTATTGAGAGATGCTCTTTGTCATGTTGATGAGTCAGGATGAAAGGGTTGTTCCACAATGAAAGACATTTTTTCAGTAAACAACTTGGTAGAGAACCCAATTGTTGGAGATGGGAGAAGTTAGAGAACTGATGTTTCAGGCAATGGCTGGAATTTAACCCAAGATACGCTGAGCCCAGAGACCTTAGTTTTAAGTCACTGAGTTCAGTGATTGCTGATTGAAGTAAAAAATGTAAAATTGTTTACTCACCAAGTAGACATTATTTGCTGACTGCAGTGAATAGTACAAATGGACAATGAAAGGACTTTTGCTTAGGGCCAGTGCATCCCTCTCAGCTTGTATCTGATCAGTCATATTTTTGTTGATCATGTCTGCTTTTTTGACAACCTATGGTAGATAACATGACAATAGATATTCATTTTATTTTTTAATTACAAATGTTCTCAGGGTTGAAATTACCACCATGGAACAACCAGAGAGAGAAAATGCATAGATGTCATTTGGACTTTAGATTGCCACCAGGAAACTGCCAGAAAAATAGCTAATATGGAAAAAAAAAAACCAAAAGCAGAACATTTCCAACAGAGAATTGCTTACGTTAATATCAAGTGTCAAAAGTATCACAATCCCTTTTAAGAAGTAGAAAGACTAAACAAATGATCTTTGCACTGTATATTAGAGGGAAAAAGAGTTTCTGTTCAGTTCTTCTTTTTTCTTTTAATCCTAACTAGAGGATATTTTTCCCCACAGACTTTTAGAGACAGTAGAAAGGAAGGAGAGAAGGGGAGAGAGGGAGAAAGAGACAAACATTAATGTGTCTTACATCCATTTGTTGCCTCCTGTATTGCATGTGCCCAACCTGTGACCCAGGTATGTGCCCTTGACCAGGAATTGAACCAGAAACCCTTTGGTGTGTGGCTGATGCTCTAACCATAGAGTCACACCAGCAAGGGCATGTTCTGGTCTTTTTTTTTTTTTTGATCACCAAAAACTAAAAAAAATAAAAAAAAATCTATATTTTTATATTGGGGTGGGGGGAAGGAGCAGAAAAGAAAGCAGCCTCTACTAGTGGCAGCTTCTTGTTCCATAGGGTTAAGGAAGACTTTGAGGAAATAAAGTTGTTTGGAAAAATCCAGATGTAGTTGCTTTATATGCTGTGATGGGTAGAAGGGATGAAGTGAAGTGTAAAGGCCCCTCAAACCCGCCATCTTGCCTCAGACTATGTCCTGGAACCTGGGGTGGAGAAGGCACCACTTTCATTCCAGTTTCTTGTTGGCGGCCATGTAGTGATAGAGAACGACAAACAAGAAGAGTGACATGCCCCAGCATGTCAGTGAAGAAGTAATCACCCTGACCAGCTGCGCTGGGCTCCGACAGGGTTTGTATACTAGCTCAAGGTAGAGGTCTGCTCTTCTTGTAACAAAATCAAAAAATAGTAATGTTCCTCATAGCTCCCAGATAACCAAGAACCTAGGCACAGAGAAATAGTAACTAATTATAGGGTGTTCCCCCGAAAAATGTATACATACTTTAACAGCTAAGAGCTCAATTTTGAAAATGAAATATATCTTAATAACAGCACTTTTAGTATATGCCCTTGACAGGAATCGAACCTGGGAACTTTCAGTCCGCAGGCCGATGCTCTATCCACTGAGCCAAACTGGTTTCAGCTGTATGTATTTTTTACTTTCTGATTCTTTGATGGATGGAAATAGAACCAAAAAGAGAAAGAATATAGTTAGTTTGCCTAGAATATAAAATCTTAATAATGGTTAGAACTACTGAAAGTCTCAAATGCTGCCTTACAAAAAACAAACAAAAAATACCATAAAACAAAACACTACTTTTTTCAAGTTTCAAAGTAACTAGTAGAGAGACAAAACTATAATCTGCAGAGCCCTAATTAAATAGTAACACTGAGATCAAGTTTCAGGACTATCTCAAGGAAAAGATGAGGTATTTAATAAAATCATGACTACAATGTCAATTCTAACCTTAGATCCTTACCATAAGAAAACTATGGGAAACAGACAAAGCCGGTTTGTAATCTATTATTCCATTAGATTGGAAATTCCATGAAGGCATGTTTGTTTTGATCATCATGTAGCCCAGATCTTACAAATGAAGGGATGCTCAATACATACTGAAAAATGAATTGATTTCATTTTAATAACGGATAATGACTGTTTAGAAAGTACAGTAGAAGGAAAAGCAAAGCATCTTGGGAACATAGGAAGCAGGGAAGAGTTCATTTCAATGGGATGGGTCTGAAAGGTCAGGGAAGGTTTGAAGGGGAGGCTAAGATAAACTTTAATACATAAATAACATAGGTGGAGAAGAGCAGAGAAGGGTAAAAGAAAAGCTCGTAAGGAGGGATCAGAATAAAGATAAGCTCAGAAGGAAGACAAAATGCAAAATTCAGGGACTAGTCAATTGTCTGGAGTGACTGGAACACAGGATATGTGGAAGATACAAGTGGAGGTTTAGAGGCAGAATGAAGCAGAAATGTTTTTTATTTTCTTTCTTTTTTAAAACGAATGCTTTTCTAAGGGGAGCGGACTTTAGCTTGTATGCACGGCCTAAGGAATGGATGAAAAAAGAAGTTATTCCAGTTAGGGGGCTATTCTACTGGATTAGGTATGGAAATGAAGGTCTGTTGAAACTCAAAAATATCATGTCAAGTGAACAGAAGCCAAAGACCGTATATTATACGGTTCTAGTTACATGCAATGTCTAGAAAAGACAAACCTATAGAGATAGAAATATTGTTGGTTACCTGAAAGCTGGGTAAAGGGGTGGCACTGCAGATGGGCAGGAGAGATCTTCTTTTGGGGTGATAGAAATGTTCTAAAATTGGGTTGTGGTGATGGTTACCCAATCTTTAATTTACTAAAAAACCAAATTGTACTTTAAGAAGAAAGGATAAAGAAAGAGAATGAATTAAAGAAGGAAGACAAAATGAAGGGCAGACTTGGGAATGGAATGGAATAGAATGGAATGGAAGCGGTAATAAGAATGTTAGACAAAATTGACAAAACTTATTGAGAAGATAGGATACACAGTTGAAACAGAGGAAAGTTAAATGACACAAGGTTATGACAGGGATAATGGTATTAAATGGAGAGGGAATACAGGAGGTTCAGAGTTTAGACAGTTAGTGGAGAAGAGTGGTCAAAGTTAAGCAAGTTAAGGAGATGCCTGCTAGACATTTATATAGCAATGTTCAACAGAAAGTTGAAACTTTCTTCTGTTAGTCAGACAGCTCTCTCCTTTTCTTTATCATTTACACTAACTGCTGAAATGTGAGTAATCTGAAACTATGAGATTGGATAACCAAGGATGGACCAACTTTAAACACATTGAAAGCTCTTGAATGCTTTTGGAATGCTATATACTGTTGCAAGGATAAAAGGCTGATTTAGGACATATTTCAGTTTATCTTTAAATAAAAATACATTCTAGACTTATCATGGAAGGTTTAATGGTAAAAAAAATGATGTTTAATGAGATTTCACGCTATATAGATCAGACATTAATCTATATCAAACGAATGAAATTACATAAAACATAATTTGGAAAATAACTTTCAAATTTAAAGTTTCAAACTTAATCCTTGTAAAGGCCAAATCAGTATAAAGGATTCAGAAGTTCTGGTGCCTCATAAGCAATCGCGGAAGAGAAGGGTGGGGCAGAGTTGAGACAACCAACTTGCCCTGGGCTGATGTCACCCTGGTGAGAAGTCTGCTCGCAGCGGTCCGTGCAGATGTCAGCAAACCGGGCCACCCAGACGACAGCGGCCCAGGGGCCTGCCTAATTCTGGGGGCAGAAATAAGGGCTTACCTTGACTGCATACAACTTGCCGCCTTTCTGTCCTAGATACACCTTCCCAAAGGCGCCACGGCTAATGGGCTTCACTATGGTGAAGTCCTCAATGGAGGGAGGTCTTGGCACCGAGACCCTATTCACGCATTTCCCTGTAGCTGCTTCTCTTCCACTCTCCTTCTCGCTTCCCGCGGTGGACTCCATTGCAGGCCAGCCCAGACTGAAGCCTGCAGCCGCCGGCAAGATCCCTTTCCCGTCCCCGCTCCCGCCCACTGGGTTCAAAGTAAGGCTCCTCCCACGCCGCCCGCAGCCTTGGCGTCACCACGCCGCCGCGCTCGCCTAGTCCAGCCCAGCGCAGCCCCATTTCAGTCCTTTCCCCTTCGTGGACGTGAAGGACCCAATGGGAGTGAGGGCGGCGACGCTGGGAATTTCTCCAACCAACCACACACTGCTCCTGGGCAGTGACCACCGCCCACTTTATTTGTAATGAGAGGGGGTGGGGCAGGCAGTGCTACAAACAAGAAAAGGGACAACGGGTACCTGAAGCTGAATCGCGGGATTTGAAGAGTTAACTCTCGACCTTCAAAGGAGGCTGTTGGAATCCCGACTTCCTCCATTTTAAAAAACTCTTTCGCGACCGACCCCAGTCCCCTTCCCGCCCCCCCCCCCGCCCCCGAAATGTAAACCGGTGGGGTTTGTTCTGGAAAATGGTGGCTAGTGAAATGGTAGACGTAGAGAAACTGGAAGAGCAGGAATCGGGTGGTGTAATCAGACATTTTAACAGGATATAATTTGCCTGATTGAAAAAGATTAAGAACAAGAGTCAGAATTTTCTACTTATTGTGAAAACATAAGAAACTTGTAACAAAAGACTACAACTCATTCTGTTTCCGTCGGGGCACAATACATTGCATAAGGAAGCTGTAGAAAGGTGTAACAGGGTGAAGGCCGGTCCCTAAGAAAAACAAAAATACAGCCAAAGAAGCTTTCGGGGTTAGTAAATGTACTGCGTATTCAACATGAACATCAACTACTTTCGGGGGCCAGCAGCACTGGCAGAAACGCCAACGGGAGGCCGAGGGCTGCCAGAGGTCTGGCTGGGGCGGTGCTACCCTGCCCCGGAAGTACTGTTGCCTTAGAGCTTTGCTTTCCGGGGCAGACTGTCGATGCCGCAGCTGTAGGGAGGGGAAGCCATTTTCCGTTCGTAGGAAGAGTGCGGGTAAGGGGAGGGAGAAAAAGGGCTCAGCGCCTCCCTGCCTGGCGTGGACGGACGGGCAGTTTCAGCAGGCGGGCGAGGTCGCTGAGGACCCCAAGGAGATGTTTTCCCTTTCGAACACGGTGCAACCCCAGGTGAGTCCCGGCATCCAGCCCATCCCCCAGCACCCTCTTCTCCGCGTCTGTTTGCCATTTGCTTTTCTTGGAAGCAGTTTCTCTTAAGGGATCGTTGTAGGGAAGCGATTAGACCAACTTGAGTTCTGGAGGCAAGAAGGAATCAGGGGCATCGCTGAGAGGAAAGGGCTGATGGTGAAGCAGGGGCATGACATAAGCGTGATGGGGATCTTGGCTTGTCGAGTTGACTGCGTGGAATTTTTGCTAGAGAATCCATCAGGCATTGTGTAGTGCCGGGCATTCGGGGTAGAGATTAGGTGGGGGAGACCTCCTTGCCATGGATGTGAAGGAAGCAAGTAAATAGTTGCTTTCCATTTTTCTGCCTCCGATCCCCTATTCTTTCTTTCCCTTTAAATGGAATTGAACCGAAACATACTGTAATAATTTGAATAATCTGCAACGAAAGCCTTCTTTTTTGGGGGGGGAAAAGGGGGCCAGAAATAAAAGATATTTTCAAGTTATTGACTGCCTGCAGTTAAAGTTTTGATTCAGCTTCCTCCCCATCTTTTCTTAAAGCAAAAGATGGGGCAGAGAAAAATGATTCCAAGAGTTTTCAATTATATTCTCTTAAGAATAAACACTTGTAACAAAGTTTTGTTTTCCGTTCATTGAAAAATCTCTTTTGATGGTAACATTTTCCCCTTGGCTTGTTTTTGGCCATATATCTTCACAAGTTTTCCCATGGTCTTTTCTCTGTGTCATATTGAAAGTTTTTCTTTTTCTTGAGAGTTCTTAAAGTTTTGCAAATGAGTTTTGCAAACATTCAGATTTAAAAACATTTTTTGAATGCTCTTTAGTTTCTTGATTTAAACATAATTATGTCTATGTGGTGTCATCCAGTGCACCGAAAGATTATGGTTTGGTTCCAGGTCAGGGCAGATATCCGAGTTGCGGTGATCCTTCTTGGAGAGTGTATCACTACAATCATTTTCTCTCTCACATGATCTCTCTCTCTCTTTCTCTCTTTCTCTCTCTCTCTCTCTTCTCTCTTCTTCCCTCTCCCTTCCTCTCTCTTAAAAATCAATAAACATATTTAAAAAGACAGAAAAACATTAATTACGTTCCTTTTTGTAACTCAAACCCCCTTGGTTTTTTGTTGTTGTTTGTTTTGCTGGATAATAGAAAATAGAAGGGATTATTTATGGTATCAGTAATGTGCCAGGTAAAGAAGCAAATGTGGAATCTTGATGCTGATATGAAGTAAAAGATGAGTAGAAGTCAGTCAAGTGAAGAATGAATGGAGACCTGGCTGGTGGGGTTCTGTTCGTTGAGCATGGACTCAGAGGTGGTCTCAGGTTGGATTCCTGGTCAGGACACATGCCTGGGTTTTGGGTTTGATCTCTAGTAGTGAGGGTATGGGAGGCAGCCAATAATGTTTCATGGGTGTTTCACTCTCTCTAGGCCTCTCCCTTCCTCTCTAAAATCAATAAAGACATATATGTATATATATTTAAAAAAAAAGAAAAGAAGAAGGAATGGAAGTGAACAGTTATCCCAAAAGGATGGAAGGACATCTGGAGGTCATGATATGGGAAAGAGCTTAACAGACTGAAAAGCAAAAATAAGAGCAGTGTGGCTAGAGTGTGGTGATTAAGAGGCACAATGACAGAAATGAGGTTGGGGAGAAGCCTTGAAGCAGACCATATAGAAAGTTATAATAAGAACTTTGGATTTCATTTGCGTTGAAAACCATTAAATGCTTTTAAGCAGGGAGTAGCATGATCAGATTTACATTTTTTATAGATTACTCTGGCATATTGTTCTTTTGCTGAGCCCTCACCTGCCCCCAACACCCCCCAGCTGGCAAGTGGGTGCCATATTTGAGTCTCCATCAGTCTGGATAACACTATTCACCCAGCCCCACCCAACTTTCAGGTCCATCTAAGCCATTTTCAGTGTTTTTTTTCTTACAAATAGAAGATTAGATGAAGCAGAGGATTGACTCAGCAATTTGGAAGATAAAGAAGCAGAAAACACCAATCAGAACAGAAAAAAGGGGGGGGGTAGTTTAAGGAGCCTCTGGAATAACATCAAGCATACCAACAATCACATTATAGGGATAGAAGAAGAGAGAGAGCGAGGAATTGAAACCTATTTGAAGAACTGATAACTAAAAAGCCCCTAACTTTTAATAAGCATGCAAGTCCAAGAAGCTTAGAGAGTCCCAAAGAAGATGAATCCAAAGAGGCCCACACCAAGACACATTATAATTAAAATGTAAAAGGTTAAAGACAAAGAGTCTTAAAAGCTACAAGAGAAAAGTAGTTGGTTACCTACAGGGGAGCTCCTGTAAGATAGTCAGCTGATTTCTGAACAGAAACTTTGCAGGCATGAAATATTCAAAGTGAGGAAAAGCAAGGATCCACAACCAAGATTACTCTGCACAGCAAAGCTATAATTTAGAATCTAAGATTAAAGAGCTTACCAAACAAGAAAAAGTTGAAATTATCCCCAACAAACCATCATTATAAGAAGTGTTAAATGGGACCCCCCCCACCCCAATACTTTGCCATAAATGTGCAGGTTTATATCTGGGCTCTTTATTCTGTTTCACTTTTCACCAGACTTGTTTTAATACCAGTATATTTTGTAAAGGGACTTTTTGAAGGAGAAAATATGAACAATAAAGTGGTAGTAACTACATGTCTACTGACAATTACTTTAATATTTTTAATTTATTGATATTTTTGAGAGACAGGAAGATGGGGAGAAAGAGAGAAACTTTGATTTGTTGCCATACTTATTTATGCATCTATTGGTTGCCTCTTGTATGTGCCCCAACAGATCTAATCCTTAACCTTGGCATAGCTGGACAGCACAAAGGACCCTTTGGGGGATATTCGAATGCTGGCTTAGGCCTGCTTGGGAGATGTCTGATCGCCGGCTTAGGCCTGCTCTCCGTGTGCATGGATGTTGTGCACTGGGCCTCTAGTCCTATATAATGAAAGAGATACATGTAAATTGACTGTACCTCCACTGCACTCACCAGCCAATCAGGAGTTGGGCGGAGAGTGGAATGGCTTGGGAAACTTGGGTCCCCAAGTCACCAGATGGAGTGCAGAGAGAGAGAGCTGGCAGTTTGGAAGACTTGGCAGAGCGAGAGGCCATAGGACAGAGACAGAGCAGGAAGGGAAAATCTAGAGGTAGGGGGAACACCAGGAATTCTGGGAGTAGTAGTTCTGGTGGCATGGGGAGCATCAGGAATGCTGGGAATCGTAGTTCTGGTGGCAGATGGATCTCCTAGAACAGTGGTCAGCAAACTCATTAGTCAACAGATATTTTGTGGAAGAGCCACACTCAGGGGGCCAAAGATATGCATGTGGATGGCAAGCCTAAGACCTGTGATCGGCAAACTGCAGCTCATGAACCACATGTGGCTCTTTGGCCCCTTGTGTGTGGCTCTTCCACAAACTACTATGGACCGGTTGAGTCTATTTTGAAGAAGTGGTGTTAGAAGAAGTTTAAGTTTAAAAAATTTGGCTCTCAAAAAAAATTTCAATTGTTGTACTGTTGATATTTGGCTCTGTTAACTAATGAGTTTGCCAACCACTGTCCTAGATACAAGAGCAAATTGAGCATGGAGCAAGCTACTGTTTTGGTGGAGGGATGGAGGGAAAGCAAAGGTGAGAGACATAAGTAAAATCAGAGTGTCTAGGAAAAATTAAAGGGAAGATATTCTAAAACTTCCAAGAAATCTCCACCAATGAAGCAAAGAAGAAAAAGAAAGCCTTTATTATTCTGTAAGCAACAAAACAAACTGGGTTGGGGGGTCTCAGACAATTTGCTCATATGATTGCAAAGATAGAAACTCCCAGATTGGAGAGGGCTCCCCTGAGGGTTTCCAGATTGGAGAGGGTGCAGGTCGGTCTGAGAGACCCAATTCCTGTGCACAAATCTTCACGCACTGGGCACCTAGTAAGTATATAAGTTCTAAGTATAGAAGTTCTTTGGTTTATCTGTTGTCTGCCCATTCCCACTTCAAGGTATGTCAGTATGTCCTATGCATCCATGCTTCAGGTCTTTTAAAAAAAATATTATTATTGATTCCAGAGAGGAAGAAAGAGAAAGGAAGAGATAGAAGCATCAATGATGAGAGAGTCTCATTGATTAGCTAGCTGCCTCCTGCATGCCCCTACTGGGGATTGAGTCCACAACCTGGGAGTGTGCCCTGATTGGAAATTAAACCTGGGACTTCTTGGTCCATGGGATGATGCTCAATCCACTGAGCCACCACAACCGGACCTTTGGGTCTTATTTTGTTAGTCAATTCATTTTGTTCATTAGATTCCACAAATAAGTGAGATCTTGTAATATTTGTCTTTCTTAGTTTGGTTTATTTCACTTAACATAGTATTTTCCAGATCCTTCCTTTTTATAGCTGCATAGTATTCCACGGTGTAAATATCTCAGCTTTTTTATCCATTTATCTTGGCACTTGGGCTGTTTCCAAATCTTAGCTATTGTAAATAAGCTGCTATGAACATAGGGGTACACATATTCTTTGTGATGGGTGTTTTTGGGGTTTTTATGATGTATTCCCAGAAGTGGCCTTACGGGGTCAAATGAAAGTTCCATTTTTAATTTTTTGAGGGAACTCCATACTGTTTTCCATAGTGGCTGCAGAAATCTGCATTCCTACCAGCAGTGAACTAGTGTTTCCTTTTCTTCACATTTCCACTAGCACTTTTTTGTTTGTTGACTTTTTGGTGATAGCCATTCTGACAGGTGATACCTCATAGTGGTTTTAATTTGCATTTCTCTGATAAATACTGACTTTGAGCATTTCTTCATGTCTCTTGTATGTCCTCTTTGGAGAAATGTCTATTCATGTCTTCTGCCCATTTAAAAAAATAATTATTGTTGAAAGTATTACATATGTTCCTCTTTTTCCCCCATTGACTCCCTCCTGCCTACTTTTGCCCCATCCCCCCACCCATGACTTATGCAAGATCTTTGGTTGATTACCTCTCACCCAACTACCCTCCTCACTTTCCCTTTGAGATTCTGCACTCTGTTCCATACTTCCATGTCTCTGGATCCACTCCATTCATCAGTTTGCCCATTTTAAAATTGGATTGTTTATATTTCTTTTGTTGAGTTGTTTGAATACTTTATATATTTTGGATATTAACACTATCAGATTTATCATTGGCAAGTATGTTCTCCCATACAGAGGGTTCCCTTTTCATTTTGATTCATTGATTTTTGGAGAGAGGGAGGGGAGGAGGGAAGAGAGAGAGAGAGAGAGAGAGAGAGAGAGAGAGAGAGAGAGAGAGAGAGAGA
>JAAGEH010000032.1:35730650-35755587 GCA_011751065.1 Lasiurus cinereus
AGAGAGAGAGAGAGAGAGAGAGAGAGAGAGAGAGAGAGAGAGAGAGAAACTGTGATGTGAGAGGGACAAATGGATTGGTTGCCTCTTACACATGCCTTAACCGGGACCCGGGATCAAACCTGCGACCCAGGTTCGATTCTGGTCAGGGGCACGTGCCTTGGTTGTGAGCACATCCCCAGTAGGGGGTGTTTAGGAGGCAGCTGATCGATCTTTCTCTCTCATTGATGTTTCTTACTCTATATCTCTCTCCCTTCCTCTCTGAAAAAAAAAATTAATAAAATATATTAAAACAAACAAACCTGCATCTAGGAATTGAACTCGCAACACTTTGTTGCTCAGGCTGGCACTCTGAACATGGGAGTCAGTCACATCAGCCATGGCTATTCCCCTAGTTTTAAAAGAATTTGTTGTTCACTCTGGCTCTAAAAATAATACAGCTCATTGTCAAAAATGCTGAAAAGAAAAATATAAATAATGAAATCAAAATGACCTGTAATCTATTCAAAGAGAGCACTTTTTAAAATAAATTATTTTATATTTTTATCTCTACACAAACATGTGTTGGCATAGTTAAGATCAGATATTACAGATAATTTTATAGCCTGTTTTAATTGACATGTAATAAATTTATTTTTATATCAATAACTGAAATGAAAAGTATTTACTTAGAATATGAATTCAGATTATCTGGGTTAGAATTCTTGCTTTTGTCCTTACTAGTTGTGTGACTTTGAATATGCCACTGAACCTATCTAAATTCTTGCTGTTTTAATTAAATAGGAAGTGTAATAGTAACAAGTTTATGGCTGTTAAATGAAGATTAAATGATAATATAAGTAAAGCACATACTATAAAACCTGGATAAGAAGAACCTATTTAATTCATTTACTCAATATATATCTATCATCTACTTTGTGCATTGTTGCTGCACTGAGGTGTGGTATTGAATAACATAAAAATAAAATATGTAATTTATGAAGAAATTTTAATAAATATAAATAATTTAATAAATATAAAATATAAATAGTTTATATTAAATAATTATGTAAATAAAATAGAGAAAAATAAGGTAATATAAAAAAATCCCTTGCCACATGGAATTTATATTTATATTTAGAGTGTGGTATAATACAAAATAAAGATTTCTTTTGTGTTCCCAATTTTTAGCACAGAGTTTCTAAATCCCTTGGAATTTCTTTTTTTCTTGAATTTTTGTTTATTGATTTTAGGGAGAGAAACATCCATTTTGTTATACTACTTATTTATACATCACTGGTAGATTCTTATATGTGCTCTGTAGGACCTGGGATTGAATCCATAATTTTGATGTATCTGGATGATGGTTAACCAACTGACTGGGGGAAAAAAACCTTTGGAATTTTGTGAGTCATAGGAGAGTAGTTATTTATAAGAAGTCCTTTTGGATCACTCTTGGATTTATGCTAATAATGTGATATATGCTAATAACGTGAATAAAGTGATTTCTATCAATAAAGTGACCAGATTTTCTGAAGCCTCTAACCAATAAATAGCTTATATACAAAATAGCATCAGGGCTGCGCTGGTCTTCAGTAAGACCTAGTGATTAGAAAGTAAGAACTCTCAACCATAGCCTCCTAGCCTCTGGTCTGGCCTGGAGTTTGAGCTTTGAAAACTTCAACAGTGAAATTCAATGCAGAGATTCACAGTGCAGGAGGGTGGTACAGTCAGGATCCATAGATGAACTTTTTATTTAAGATCTCGAGTATATAAGGGCAAGCTATGCTACTAACTGGACAAGAGCGAAGAAGTAATGTGCCGACCTTGAAGTGAGACCTTGCCAGGTGTGTTTCAGGAACAGCAAGGAGCCCAGTGGGGCTGGAGCAGAGAGAATGAACGGGAGGAGCATACTAGTGAATAAATTCAGAGAGGTAATAAAGACCCAAGGAGGTCTTATGTATCATAGTATTTATGACTTGGCTTTTATTTTAGTGAGAAGACAAGCCATTGGAGGGTTTGGGTAGGTGTTATGGAGCTGACTTTAGTTTTACTTATAGCATATACGGCGAGAGCAGGTAGGAGGTTATTATAAAATTCTATATATAGGTGATGGTGACTTAGAACAGGGGAGAAGTTGAGAATTATCAAATTTTGGATATATGCTTTGAAATATTTCGTTTTGTGATGGTACACACTAATTATCAATTTACATCATTTTCTAGGTTACAGTTCCTTTGAGTCATCTAATGAATGCCTTCCATTCTCCAAAAAGCACATCATCTTCTGTCAGTACATCAGTTTCTCAAAACCAGCATCGAGATATGATTCCTGAGCATGAGGCTCCCAGCAATGAGGTAATGTTTTTTATCCTGGTTGTGTGAGAAAACATTTTGATTTAGTACATTATAAACATATTTGAAGCATTTTTCTATGTTTAGACATTTGTAATGTGATTTCTGTCATCAGCTTAATCTTTAATCTCCTTTGTGATTAAAGATGTTTAATCCTGGCTTTATTGTACAGTTAGAAAAGTTACTTTATTTTATTCTTTATAAAAATTTTATATGGTAGTAAACTTGATATTCACTTCTAGGTTACTACTTATGTGATACCATGCAGATTTTCTTTTGTGTTGCTCCAGTAGTAGCAGTGAACCCATAGTTAACTAACTGACCATATTTGCCTACCAAGTCTCACAGAGGATAGAATAATGTAATTGAACAACTAAAATGTAGATACTTGCAAGTGAAATGTATAAGCTATGAAACTGTACTTTCAGTATTTTAGAGAATTATAAAATCATTGTTGCCTAGGATATAGGGAATTCCTACCCTGGGAACCCTTGGGTTTATAAAGCTCATTAATAAGAGAGGTGCTTATTATAGTTCAGAATACATTTTTTAAATAGAAAACATTATAACCTTTAGGAAAGTTTTTAAAAGCTTTTTTAACCAAAAAATAGCTTATGTATTTAGTTCTGATATCAGGGCCTGTGGCAAAGGACAGTTGAGGAAGAGTTGAAGAAAGTTCACTGAGGGTGTAGTTGTTAGGTCTGACTTAAGATAAAATTTTAATTAGTTGAAACTTTGTTTGCATCATCTTTATGCTTTCCTTTTATGCTGTTTGCCCAATTCCTGTTGCCTCTTTCTGTAGGCATTCCATTGTTTTTCTACATCCTAACACCTTTCTCCCAAATTATAGGCAAAGAGAGTTTTCCTAAGGAAAATACTGTGTTTTAAATATGCTACATGCAGTAAAATTATATTTGTTTTAGAAATTTTAGAAAATATGTACATGGGAAAAATGAAATTCACCTGTGAACCTTTTATTCCTCAGATACAATGCCAACATTTTGGGTTTATATTTCATGCCTCTTTTTTTCCTGTTGTCCTAATATATAAAAAGCTAGGAGCCATCGTGACTGAAACAACTGGACGGAAGACCAAACTGCAGGCTGCATGCAGTGACCAGGCTGGTGGAGCAGGGGTGAGGGTGGGGGGCGAGACAGGCTGGGGAAGGGGCAGTTGGGAGTGACCAGGCTGGCAGGGGAGGAGTTGGGGGTGACCAGGCTGGTAGGCTAAGGTGGTTGGGGGTGATCAGGCTGGCACGGGGGAGGCAGTTAGGAGCAATCAGGCAGGCGAACAGTTAGGAGCCAGCAGTCCTGGATTGTGAGAGGGATGTCCTGGCTGAGCTGAGGGGAACCCACCCCCCCATGCATGAATTTCGTGCACCGGGCCTCTGGTCTCTCTATCTATAAAAGCCTAAGCAACTGAACGCTTGGTTCACTCACTACCAGGGGACAGAAGCTCAACGCACAGGGTCGGGCTCCCTCCTGTTTAGATCAGGCCGAAACTGGCTATTCCACATCCTCCAAGGGGTCCCAGATTTCAAGAGGGTGCAGGCCAGGCCAAGAGACCCCACTGTTGCACAAATCCGTGCACCGGGCCTCTCTAGTGCTTTTATATTTTACTAGTGGCCTGGTGCACAGATTTGTGCACATTGAAAGGAAATTATTAAGAAGGTGGCCGACGGGGCAGAACTGGCAAGACGGGCTGGACATGCTTTGGAGCCAACCTCCCGTGGTCCCTCTCTGGCTGGCCACACCTGGACAGTGCTGCGGCTCTAAGGGTGTCTGGGGAATGAGCGGGCTTGCTCTGGCGGGTGGGGTCCCTCAGCCTGGTCTGCAGGGATTGGACTGAAACTGGCTCTCTGACATATCCCAAGGGGTCCCAGAGTGCGAGAGTTGCTATCACTGGGCATCTCGTGTGTTGAATGTCTGCCCCCTGGTGGTCAGTGTGCTTCATATTTACCAGCCAAGTTGGCCGGTTGCTTAGCCTTTTATATATATAGACTAGAGGCCCAGTGTGCGAATGAAATCGCACGAGGAGGCACCCTGCCTCCCTCCATGTGAGGAGGCACCCCGATGGGGAGACCGGGACCTGTGCCTGACTCGTGTAGCGCCAGCCACTGCATTGTGTACACTGGGGTGGGGTGTGCTCTGAGCTACGTGGTGGCCGCTTGGAACATGCCCCTGGCCGCTGCAGTGTAGATAATTGGATCACACTGCTGTGTTGATTTGGATTCTGCTTTCTTCATTTAATAGTCCTATGAACTTGTTATTTCATACATTTTCCAATTTTTTAATGACTTCAAAGTCTTCATCCTATGATGTCTCGTTTTTGGATTTTGTTTCTAAATTTTTGTTGCTATAAACAACACGATTTTATTATCCCAAGTTGCTAAATCTTTGACTCATTAAGTGAAATTGCTAGGACAGTATTGAAGTACATTTTTGAGGGCTTGAAGAGTAACTAAACTCTAGAAGCCAATGTTGAAGTGAAGACTAATGGTCTCAAATGTAGAATTGGTATTCTTAATCTCTGATGATACCTTCATTAGTTCTGTTGTTTTGTCTTTAATGAGTGCTAGTTATTGCTTCACAGTTTCATTCTTAAGCTTAAGCATCCTACCTCATCTCTGCTCTCACTTCCTTTGCTATGTGGTGACTGCTTTCATCAAGTCTTGCTCATCCAACTATCTACTCTACAACACAAACAAAACATCTGCCTTTTAACTTCCTTCAAACTACTAATTTCTTTTTTCTTTGCTTTCAGAATTCTTCAGAAAAAGTAGTCAGAACTTCTAACTGTACAATAGTCGTACTTTATCTGTGTGGGTGATACATTGGAAGATCTTCAGTGGATACGTGAAACTGCGGATAAGATTGAACTATATGCATATATACTGTTTTGTCTATATATACACTAGAAACCTGGTGCACAAAATTCGTGCACAGATAGGGTCCCT
The DNA here is from genome assembly GCA_011751065.1 of Lasiurus cinereus. Lineage (NCBI taxonomy): Eukaryota > Metazoa > Chordata > Mammalia > Chiroptera > Vespertilionidae > Lasiurus > Lasiurus cinereus. The sequence goes on from JAAGEH010000032.1 coordinate 35,735,937, forward strand.
AGGCCTGGTTGGCAAACAGGGCTGATCTGCGTGGTGACCAGGGGGCCTCTGCTGGCACCCACCTTGGCTGGCCTGGGGCACCTGCCTCCTTTTGGTCAGTGCGGGTCATAGCAACCGGTCGTTCTGCCATTAAGTCAATTTGTCTATTAGGCTTTTCTTATATAGGATACTTATGATAGTTAAATTTATAAATTAGACACAGTATGAGATTAACAACAATACTAATATACAATTAAAACAGTAGGCTGTAATAAAAGTTATGTGACTAATCACTTGTTCCTAGGAATTCCTGCTGAAATCTTTATGTAGACTTAATGCTTTCAGGTGCAACCCATTCCTGTCATTTGGAACATGTTTTTGTTCATGTCTTCCACTGACAAATATAAGGCTTTTTCTATTTTAACTAAGCACTTATATATTATGGCTGTAACATTTTCAATTTGAGATATGACAGTAAAACTAGCATTAATTTTTTCCCTTCTCAGTTTCATAGATAGAAAATGTGTTACCACTATAGATCTTAGCAAACTCAGCTTATAGTTTTTTTTCTTTTCTTATTAAATCAAGAACTTTGACCTTTTCACTTAAAGAAAGCACTTTATAGTTTTCTCTTTGATATCTCTGAATTCTCAGCACTGATAATTTTGGGCTATGGGATCATTATCCATTAAGTAAAAGAAGGGTGACTTGAGCATGTGACAATCTATGGGATAACCAAGAATACCATCTTGGATTTGATAACAAAGAGGGCTACTGCATGGAGACATTGGAAGATGATTCATGGTCCTAGGCTTGACAGAGCACATAGCATGAGATTTTATCATGCTACTCAGAAATGGTGCACAATTTACTTTAAAAATTTTTTTATTTCTCAGTATATTTTTATTGATATCAGAGAGCTTGAACTGAGGAGAGAGAGATATCAGTGATGAGACAGAATCATTGATTGGCTGCCTCCTGCACACCTTCCTACTGGGGATTGAGCTGCAACCAGGGTGGGTATGTGCCCAGACTGGGAATCAAACCATGACCTCCTGGTTCATAGGTCTACACTCAACCACTGAACTATCGTGGCCAGGCTGGTGTACAATTTGGAATTTGTCTATTTCTGGCATTTTCACTGATATTTCAGACTGTGGTTGATTGCAGGTAATTAGCAAAACTGATAAGGGGATACTGTACTTGTTAAGCTTTTATTTACACTCCATTCCATTGTAGTTTGGTTACTACTTTTAACATTTTAGGTATCTATTTTTGCTAAAGTATTGACTTCCTTAGTGTAAAATACAGGCCTCTTTAAAAATCTACATCTTTTTCAACTTTTAGCATTTGACCTTGTTGAACATGTACTACTTCTAAAATATTCTCTTGAATCGAGTGATATTACATCCATGATCGTTATTTTCTGTTTTGCTGGCTTTTTTTTTTTAATGCCAACCCCTTAAATATTGGCTATATAATGCATTTATGCTTAATCTAATTATTCATAGTCTCCCAGTTATGTATGTAATCCATTTTCATATCTTTACTTAGCAGCTATATATACCCCAAAATTGATAATTCCCAATGTATTTCCAACCCTAAAGTCTCTAAAAATTTAAAGTAATTTAGGTAGAGGCTTACTAAATTACCTCTCTGGATAGCCTTAATGGACTTCAAAATTAAGATGTCCAAATCGGAGCCACTCTCCCAAATTCCAGTGTATTTGTACTTACAGTCGTTTTAGCCCCCCTTTATCTGTGTGGGTCCAACTAGGAGCGAGAAACCACAGTCATTTGAAGAGTGAAAGTATAATATAAAAAATATAATTTTTAGTTTAGGTTTTAAAAATCCTATTTTTATTGGGGATTGGAATAACTAGGGATTGGCTGGGGTAACAAGTAAAGAAAACTCCAAAATATACATTTGAGAAGCAGCTAATGCTCCTAGGATTCAGGTCCAACTTCCTAGGAAGATTTCTTCATCCCCAGGGAAAGGGATGATTCATGGTCCTGGGCCATGACTTGTTGGCTCACTGAATGGCAGAGAAATCACTGTGGTGTCATGGAAGATGAATTTAATAGAAATCTGCCCTTTAGGGTTCCAAGGAAAACTGTTCATGTGATATCTTTTACTAGAGTACTGGGTACTGCTGGCCACTGCATTGCAGGTGCCAGGTATTGGAGAAGTTGCATAAGGGACAGGAGCCAGATGGAGAAACCATTGGGTTACAGATTCGAACCTTGAGCATATCAGAACCCGAAAAACTTTCTTCCTACAATGTCTTTCTAGTGCCCTATACTGACAAAATTTAGCACTTCATCAGCTAGCAAAGCAAAAATATTTGAAGGGCGCAGATCATGTTCCTGGAGCCAACAGAAAGGATGAAAAGGAACTAAGAACAACAAACCAACAACCAGAATGTCCATCAAGAAATCCTCTCAATACTTATACTCTCTACTGGATTCTTCAAATGTCTGTTTATGATTTGTTTTTCCATCCTTCTAAGGGCTTAAATTAGGCTCTTATAATTTTTTCTCTTGTTCCATCAGCCTTCTCTCATCTAGTTTATCATTTTTATCTTCTGTTTTCTTCCTGTAAAACAAAACTAACCATATTATCTACAGAATTAAATTTAAACAAAGCTTTTCACAATTTGGCCATAGCCCACATTTCTGTTTCTATCCCTTTCATCACTGAACTTTTTACTACATTCTAGACATCCCAAGCCCTTTGATGACTATTTGTTTGCCCCCTTCTCCAAGTCTTCCTTTCCCATCATTTTTCAAATTAGGTGTTAATCTCAGTGAAGCCTTCTCTGAGTTAGGAAACTAGTTGCTCTGTGTTCTGTGTTCTCTCACCACTTTTAAAAGTCATCTCTTTAGTAGTAGTTAACATGGTACATGAAAATTACCATGTTAATATGTACTCTGTTTCTCTTATGTTTCTAAGACCTGATGACACTTTGAGTAAGGGAAATATTTCTCTGTCTTCATTAAGAGTCTTTGTTTTCCTTTTGAAGTCTATGCATTATAAATATGTAGACTGTTGGACTTCCCATTTTACAAGATAACTTTTGAAAAGTAGCTCCTGCCCTAGCCAGTTTGGCTCAGTGGATAAAGCGTTGGCCTGTGGACTGAAGGGTCCTAGGTTTGATTCTGGTCAAGGGCACATGTCTGGGTTTTGGGCTCAGTCCCCAGTAGGGGGCATGCAGGAGGCAGCCAATCAATGATTCCCTCTCATCATTGATGTTTCTCTTTCTCTCTTCCTCTCTGAAATAAAAAAAAAAAAATGTTAAAAAAAAGCTTTTGAATACTGTAGTCTTTTGTTTCCATTATAATAATGTGCTTTATACTGTGTAGTTTTTAATAGTTTAAAAGACACTTGTAAATATTTTATTTCTGTTTGCACCTTCTCTCCAGCAGACTGTCCCCAACAGCAGGGGTGCCTGGAGGTCAGCAGCCCTGGGCCGTGAGACTGGGTCTGCACTAGCAGGGAGGGACTGTATATGAGCTTCTGGGCAGCAGCTGAGATTCTCGGTTGCTGCTGATTTCTCCCATGTTGTGAAAAGGATTGGATGTTGTAATTGCCTCTTCAGAAAGTCCCGCTTTGGAAGGTCTTTTTGACCTCTATCTCCTTTCATAGATACTTCTGAAGCTACCTGACACAAGTGGTGAGACAGTTCCTATAGAAGATTGTTGAAAACATGTAACCTCTGTGAAGAAAGTGTCCCTTTTTCCTTTTTTGCAAGAGACATTCTCAAAATGCCAATTAACCCCCAAGAATATTTTCTCCATTGATTAATTTTTTTAAAAGAGAGTGGAAAAGAGAGAAGGAGGTGGGGTAAGAGAGAAAAACATTGATGTGAAAGAGAGACACATCAATTAATTTCTTTCCACACTCACTGATAGACTGGGGAGGGGATTGAATCTGCAACCCAGCTGTATGCCCTTGACTGGAAATTAAATCTGTGGTCCTGTGGTGTACAGGCTGACATGCTAACCACTGAACCACACAAGCCAGGGCTGAAGGACATTTTGTCTTCTACATGTTCAGTCATCCCCATGGAGACTTTTGCCACACAATTCACATTGGCAGAGGGCTAGCATGATGTCTTTGGAGATATATTCTTCAAGGAATCTGTGACCTTTTTACCTGGAAACCCAGAGGAAGCACACTAAAGTGAGTTCCCTGGGCATAATGAGTCCTTCTGGGCCAACAACCAGAAATGCCCTTTCCTATGCTCAAAAATGCCATCTCCCTCCTAACCATGGTGGGTCACAAGCACTCACGTTGTCCTTATTGTCACTGGTGACATTTAATTCCAAACAGGAGACCTTTGGGCCAACAAAGCTGCCCAGGCTTAACTGTGAGATTGTCATGGAGGAAAAGGCTCAGGAGAAAAGCAGTTTGTTGGAGAATGGGACAGTCCACCAGAGAGATGTCTCTTGTGGCTCCAGTGGGTCCAAGTGGCAGTCAGCTAGGGTAGGGAGAGTTACTCTTCTAGCCTTTCAGAACAGTACCCCTGCCAAGGACACGTTTGACCATTCTACCCTTGTGCAAGCTCAGTAAGGAAAAGACTGAATCAAAGGAGTCTCTGATCTGGCAGGTTTGGGCCTCTCCATGAAGCTTGATCTTACTTTGTTTAGTTTTCCTCCTTATTAGAAGATAGATATGGGTAACTACGAAACCTGTCAAAGAAGGATCTCAGCAATAAGGCCAGAGGAGTGAGATATCCTGTCACCACATAGCAAAGCATACACTTTATTTATTAAACTAGAGGCCTTGTGTACAGATTTGTGCCCCCTTGGCCTGGCCTGTGCCCTCTCGCAATCTGGGACCCTTCGGGGGATGTTGGATAGCCAGTTTTGGCCCAATCCCTATAGGCCCAATCCAGACAGGAGGGAGCCTTATTGTTGTGTCTGTCCCCTGGTGGTCGGTGCACATCATAGTGACCGGTCGACTGGTTATTTAGTCTACCAGTCGCTTAGGCTTTTATGTATAGAGAGTAGAGGTCCGGTGCAGGAAATTTGTGCATGGGGGTGTGTGTCCCTCAGCCCAGCCTGCACCCTTTCCAATCTAGGACCCCTTGAGGGATGTCCGACTTTCCGTTTAGGCCCCATCCCGGTAGGATCGGGCCTAAATGGGCAGTCAGACATCTCTCTCACAATCCAGGACTGCTGGCTCCAAAATGCTCGCCTGCCTGCCTTCCTGATTGCCCCTAGCTGCTCTGCCTGCCAGCCTGATCACCCCCTAACCAGTCCCCTGCCAGCCTGATTGCCCCTAATTGCCCTTCCCTGCCAGCCTAGTTCCCCCAACTGCCCTTCCCTGCAGGCCTGGTCACCCCCAACTTCTCTCTGCTAGCCTGGTCACCCCTAACTGCCCTCCCCTGCAGGCTTGATTATCCCCAACTGCCCTTCCTTGCAGGCCTGGTCCCTCTCAACTGCCCTCCCTTGCTGGCCTGATCCCTTGCAACTGCCTCCCCCTACTGATTCTATTGTGGCCGCTATCTTGTGCCCATATGGGGGCAGCCAGCTTGTGTGTTGGAGTGATGGTCAATATGCATATTATTCTTATTAGATAGGATGGGCTTTTGTTTATGGGCATTAGAGATTGGAGGGTGCTTTAAAGTTCCAAATACTAGTGATGATACCATTGAGAAGATAATTTTTTTCAACTTCTGTCAAACCTTACATAACTGACCTTAAGAAAATAAGAACTTTGAAAATATTTTCACCAATTTATATATTAGAAAGAAAAAGGAAACCAGTATTATTTGTTAGATTTTTAAAAATCCAACTGATGAGTACTCTATTAATTAAATGTCTTGAGAGCATTAGTGCTTACTTTGTTAACTTAATGTTTTACAGCCTGTGCTTAACTTAAGGGACCTTGGATTATCTGAATTAAAAACTGGACAGCTTGATCAATTGGTAGACAATCTTCTGCCTGGAATTTGTAAAAGCAAAAACATTTCTTCCCATTGGCATACATCTCATGTCTCTGCACAGTCCTTCTTTGAAAATAAATACGGTAAGTCAATATATTTTTTGTTTTAATTAATTTTAGTACTATTAATAATTATGGTAGTGATTACAACTACCACTGTGTACCAGCTTCTTTGTTACTTGTTTTATTCCTTTCTTCCTTCCTCCCTTCTTTCCTTTCTTTTAACTTTCCTTCTGAACTTTTTATATTGGAATTATTTTATTTTGTTACTATTTTTTAATATATTTTTATTGATTACAGAGAGGGAAGGAGAGGTAGATAGAGATAGAAACATCAATGATGAGAGAGAATTATTGATCGACTGCCTCCTACATACCCCTCACTGGAGATCAAGCCCTAACCCTGGGCGGCATGTGCGCTGGGCTATTTTATATTATTTTTAAAATATATTTTTATTTATTTGAGAGAGAGAGAAAAAAATTGATGTAAGAGTAAAACATTGATAGGCTAGCTCCTGCATTCCCCCATTTCCCCCCCTCCCCCAATTGGGGATCAAGCCCACAACCTGGTCCACAGGATGACGTCCAATCAACTGAGCCATACTGGCCAGGGCTTTACTGGAATAATTTTAGATTTACAGAAAAGTTGTAAAGGTAGTACAGAACTACCTTTGTTCTATACTACGCACTTCTATTATTACAGTCTTTATTTAGATTTTTACCAAGTAAGTATAATTTTGCAAATCACTAGTTTTTCCACTAGGATTCATTTTCTGTTCCAGGATCTAATACATTATACTATATAGATTGCATTCCATGTAACATACTACTAATCTCAGAATATATTGAAGAAACTGTCACGGTCCCTTTTTTTTATAGAATGTCCACATATTTTCTTGAGTCTTGTAACAATCTAGAATTATAATAAGTAGGTATTTTGTTGGAAGAGATGTCAGCTTTATGAATTATTTTTGGATGATACTTAAACAAGAAATGTTAGAAGCTTGTCAATATACTTGTTCTATATTGATAGAAGAACAGATATTTAAAAAATACATATTTTTATTGATTCCAGAGAGAGGAAGGGAGAAGAAGAGAGAGAGAGAAATATCAATGATGAGAGAGAATCATTGGTTGGTTGTCTTCTGCATGCCACTCTCCTGGGGATCGAGCTTGGACATATGCCCCGACTTGGAATCGAACCATGACCTCCTGGTTCATAGGTCCACACTCAACCAATGAGTTACACTGGTCGGGCAAGAAATCAAAGCACCCTGACTGGAAATCAAAACTCATCTTAGGTATGTGTCCTGACTGGAAATTGAATCTGCAGCTCCTGTGTTCATGACAGTGTTATTTACAATAGCTAAGACGTACAAACAGCCTAAATGCCCATTAGTAGATGAGTGGATAAAAGTGCTGTGGTGCATTTATATCATGAAATACTACTTGGCTATTAAAAAAGAAAGAACTCTTAGCCTTCGCAGCAGGATGAATGGACCTGGTAGATTTTTTTTTTTTTTAATATATTTTATTGATTTTTTACAGAGAGGAAGGGAGAGAGATAGAAAGTCAGAAACATCGATGAGAGAGAGACATCGATCAGCCGCCTCCTGCACGCCCCACAGTGGAGATGTGCCCGCAAGCAAGGTACATGCCCCTGACCAGAATCGAACCTGGGACCTTTCAGCCTGCAAGCCGACGCTCTATCCACTGAGCCAAACCGGTCTCGGCGATTTTTTTTTTTAATGATTTAGAATCACAGACTATTATTTTGTTCTTCAAAAAAAAATTTATTTTATTGATTAAGGTATTATATATGTGTCCTATCCCCCCCATTTGCCTCCCCATTCCCCTACTCATACCCTAAGCTCCCTATTTTCTGTGCCCATTGATTAGGCTTATATGCATGCACATAAGTTCTTTGGTTGATCTCTCTCCCTTACTTCCACCCTCCCCTACCTTCCCTCTGAGGTTTGACAGTCTGATTGATGCTTCTCTGTCTCTGGATCTGTTTTTGTTTATCAGTTTATGTTGTTCATTATATTCTACAAATGAGTGAAATCATGTGCTACTTATCTTTCTCTGACTGGCTTATTTCACTTAGCATAATGCTCTGACCTGGAGATTTTTATGCTAAGCGAAATAAGCCAGTCAGAGAAAGACAAATAGCACATGATGTCACTTTTATGTGTAATCTAATGAGCAGAATAAACTGACAAAATAGGACCAGAGGCATGGATACATGTAACAGATTGACAGATTTTAGATGGGGAGGGTTGAGGAGACTAGAAGAGATTAATCAAAGAATTTATATGCATATATGCATTGCTCATAGACACAAACACTAATGTGGTGAAGGCTTAGGGTGGGGCAGGTGTTTGGTGGAGGAGGCAAAATTGGGGGAAATTTGGGATATCTGTAAAAATGTCAATAATAATTAAAAAAAAAAATAGCCCTACCTCGTGTTTCTCAGTGGTTAGAGGGTCTCCGATTTGTTTCCGATCAAGGGCGTGTACCTGGTTGCAGGTTTGATCTGCAGCCCTGATTGGGGGGGTGTGGGTGGCAACCAATCGATGTATCAGTGTTTCTCTGTGTCTCTCCCACCTTCCAGCTCCCTCCCTCTCTTCCACTTTGTAAAAAATCAATGGAAAAAATATCCTTGGGTAAGGATTAATGGCAACAACAGAAAAAGAGTGAGGAGTAGATTAGGATAAAATTAAATTCTGCCTCTGATTGATTAATATTTATTTAATTTATTTAAATTGCTCTTTTTTCATATGAGTGTAAAGAATAACTATTTCACTTTATTTTTTGGAGGATTCTTTTTTTGTTCTTTGTTTAAAGCAGCGGTTGACAACCTTTTGGAGTGGTCCATGGACCACTGGTTGGTGACCACTGCTCCAAAGGTTTCCTTAAACCAGCAGTCGACAACCTTTTAGATCTCACAGACCACTGGTTGGTGACCGCTGGTTTAAAGTATTAAATATGTCTCCTTTTCCTCCGGTTGACTATCCCCTCTGCCACTCTTTCCCTCTAGGACAAGCCCCCACCACCACACTGTCCCTGTCTATTGATTATGTTAATAATGTGTGCATACAAGTCCTTTGGTTGACTCTTATCTACCCCTACCTTCTCTTTGAGGTTGGATAGTCTGATCTATGCTACTTTGTCTCTGGATCTATTTTTGTTTATCAGTTTAGGTTTTTCATTATATCCCACTATGAGTGAGGTCATGTGATATTATCTTTCTCTGGCTTATTTCACTTAGCATAATGCTCTCCAGTTCCATCCATGCTGCTGCAAATGGTAAGAAGTCCTTTTTTATAGCAGTGTAGTATTCCATTGTGTAGATGTACCACAGTTTTTTAATCCACTTATCTGCTGATGGGCACATAGGCTGTTTCCAAATCTTAACTATGGTGAATTGTGCTGCTACGAACATAGGGGTGTTTCTGGCTTCTTGGGATATATTCCCAGAAGTGGGATTACTGGGTGGAATGGGAATTCCATTTTTAAATATTTGAGGAAACGTCATACTGTTTTCCGTAGTGGCTGCCCCAGTCTGCTTCCCACCAGCAATGCATGAGGGTTCCTTTTTTTCCTCATCCTCTCCAGCACTTGTTGTTTGTTGATTTTGCTTATGATAGCCATTCTGTTAGGTGTGAGATGGTACCTCATTGCCATTTTGATTTGCATCTCTCGGATGATTAGTGACTTTGAGCATGTTTTCATATGTCTCTTGGTCTTCTGTATGTCCTCTTTCGAAAAGTGTCTATTTTGGTCCTTTGTCCATTTTTTGATTGCATCGTTTATCTTTTGTTAAGTTGTATGAGTTCCCTGTAAATTTTGGAGATTTAACCCTTATCTGAGATAACATTGGCAAGTATGTTCTTGGGCTTGTCAGTGGGCTTTCTTGTTGTTTTGTTAATGGTTTCTATTTCACTTTAGAGGACCAGATGAAATAATTTAAAGTCCTTTGGGACCATATTAAGTATTCAGTAGAGTAAAATTATTTTTATTATTTTTGTCATATTTTTACTATTTATTATGCTTTTTAGTTTTCTTACGTTTCCTTACTACCAGCCATTTTCTAGGCTTAAGCAGGCAGAGGTATTAGGAAGGGATTTCTGACTTTACTCTAAGGCAGTGGTTCTTAACCTTCCTAATGCCGGGACCCTTTAATACAGTTCCTCATGTTGTGACCCCCCAACCATAAAATTATTTTCTTTGCTACTTCCAAACAGTAATTTTGCTACTGTTGTGAATCGTAATGTAAATATCTGTGTATTCTGTTGGTCTTAGGTGACCCCTGTGATGGGGTCAATGGACCCCCAAAGGGGTCGTGACCCACAGGTTGAGAACCGCTGCTCTAAGGGTTCTTAGAAGAATTCTTGAATTCTAACTGGGATACAAGAACAGATGAAAAACCACTATTTTTATTGTTTCTTCATAACTTTTCCATAGGTTCATGGAAATAAAGTAGGATGGGGCCATTTGGTCAAGAATAGGAGTTAGAAAGGAACCCCAAAGTATTCATTGCTTATAGCTATAGAAGAAACATTCTTGGTTCCAAATGACTATGGAAGCCTTAAGAGAGAAAGATAGCAGTATATCTGGTTTTATCACATTGTTCATTAGAGGATTTTAAATTGTCTCTAGGAAATAATGATTCTTTATCTTTTTATGCTCTAAAGTAGTGGTCGGCAAACTCATTAGTCAACAGAGCCAAATATCAATAGGATGATTGAATTTTCTTTTGAGAGCCAAATTTTTTTTTATGTATTCATCTATTTTTATTGTAAACATCTGAATTATTCACATTGTCATAGATCTTGAAACTCATAAGCGTGGACCATGCACAGACTGGCAGCAAGCCAGAAAGCTACTCTGCAAGAAAACAGATACTCTGCATAAGGAGAAAAGCCATAGCACAACATTTAATGTCCAACCTGAGTCTCCTCAGAATGTTATATATATTGACTTCTTAATTCATATAGTATCGGGAACTGAAATAATTAAGGAAAGGGGGGCTCAATCTTTCTTTTTGGTTGCTTGCTCCTTCCCAGCATCTTCATCTTTCTTTTCGTCCTCAACTTCTTGGGCATCTTCTCCTTCACCTTCACCTCCTTCTTCCTCCTTTTCATCCTCAAATTCTTCCTTGGCACCTTCTTCCTCTTTCCTTTCCCTTCCTCAGTCACTTCCTTATCCTCCTCCTCCTCTTCAGCTTCTCCTTCAGAGGGGGTGAGAGCCAAATTTTTTAAACTTAAACTTCTTCTAACTCCACTTCTTCAAAATAGACTCATCCAGGCTGTGGTATTTTCTGGAAGAGCCACACTCAAGGGCCAAAGGGTCGCATGTGGCTCTCGAGCCGCAGTTTGCTGACCACTGCTCTAAAGTAAAAGTAACTTTAGCTAGCACTAGCAGGTTTGGCTTAGTGGATAGAGTGTTTGGCTGTAGGTTCCTGGTTCCTGGTTTGATTCTTATCAAGAGCACATGCCCCAGTTGTGGGCTTGATCTCCAGTGGGGGGCGTATAGGAGGCAGTTGATCAATAATTCTCTGTCATTATTGATGTTTCTATTTCTTTCTCTTCCTTCCTCTCTGAAATCAATACAAATATATTTTAAAAAAGTAACTTTACCTAAACATATATGACTTTTACCACTTAATTTGAATTTAATTTCATTGGCTGATATATTTGTATATCAGATAACACGATTGACACGTGATGGATAGTAAAGTGGTGAAGAACTATATTTAGATTAGATATATGTTAAAAAGTATGTATAAATGAAAGGCAAAACTCATATTTTGATTTTTCTAATACTTGGTAAAACTATGTTTTATATGAATTTTTTTTATGGTTTTGTAATTAAAACATTTATTTTTTTTTATTTCCCTTCTAGGTTATATAGATGTATTTAGTACTTTACGTTCCTCTTGCCTGTACAGACAACATTCAAGAACTCTGAAGAACATTTGTTCAGATCTTCAGTACTGGCCAGGTATGAAGCAATGATTATTTATTTTGGGAAAAAATAGATGTAATTAATAAATTCTGATTTGCTTTTCTTAATGATGCTAACAATTATAGCACACAGTAAAACTTACAGAGTATTTGTTATTTTTAGTTTGGGTATATCTATGGAAAATATAAAGTAGGAGCTAAATTTTGAATGTGATAACTGCAATAGTAAATCATAGTCTAGGGTACTTATGTATCTCTGCATCAAAATGTCTGACTAAGCACATTTGCTTGCTTCCCCTCATTTTCAAAATACCGTTGCAAGACAGAAAAAAATAGAAAAGTGAGAAAGAAGTCAGGGCAAGAAAGAGGAATTTTATTGATGTGTCAGAAATTTGAGGACTTTACATATATACTATCTATTAAAGAGGGAATATGCAAATTGACTGTCACACAGTCACAAGATGGCAGCCCCACAGTGGGTAGAGGGGAGTGGACTTGATGACTGCCTTCACCTGGAACTGCTGATTCCCTCCCTCACTGCCATCCGCTGCCTCCCCACTTGCCCTGGCCTCCCTGCCGCTTGCCTCACTCAGTAGTCTGTCCGCAGATTGCGGGGCTCTAGGCAGTTTGTGCATGGCAGAGTCCACACTGAGGTAGGTGAGGCAGTCCCTGCGGTATGGGAATGGACTGAGTCAGGTGACTCACTGGTGGCTTCCAGATGTTGCTGGGCTGGATTCGGTGGGGAGTGGTAGGGTAGTGTGGGTGGGAGCACAGCTCACTGTAGGCCACAGGCAGAGATGGGAGCCAAGGTTTAGTGCAGGAGACGGGGAGGGGGAAGGAGTGTGGCCCATGAAGGGTGTCGTTCATCTGGAAGTCCCTGTGGGGCAAGGCACCCCCGAGAAGTGTGGGGTGAGTCTGGGCAGGTGGAGATGGCACCCATGAGCCCAGCACGGGACACTTGGACCTGTCTGTGACAGACGCCTTTTGTGGAATTTCATGGTCACCCTACACTTCTCTTAATATTTTCAAAACTGGTGTGATGCACCCAAGCGGGAGTCCTGTGTAGTAGGGAGTAGATGTTATTAATGCTGGCGAGAGGAAACCTGGGACAAGGGTTCAGGGAAGTGAGTCCCCAAAGACTGACTGCCCACCTGGGTGGGAGGATGGGCTGAGGTGAGAAATTTGCAGATGGGAAGGAGTAGGGAGCAGGCAGCAAGTATGTCTCACACAAATCCAAGTCACTTTGTGGTAATTGCCATGCCTGGAGTATTCTGTAAGCCCTGGAAAGAAATGTATAGATCATTTTGGCTTGGCTTTTATCTCTTAAAAATGGTACTTTTAAACTGCAGCTACATTTAACGTACTGAATGTAAGGCCCTGTATTTCTTTTTTTTTTTAATTAATATATTTTATTTATATACATATTTTTTAAAATTAATTTTTATTAATTTTTATACATATCTCCCCATTGTCCCCCCTCCCTCCCAGGCGTACCCCGACCCCCCAGTGTCTGTGATCATTGGTTATGTTTATAAGCATGCATACAAGTCCTTTGATTGATCACTTATTTACCTCACCTAACTTTAATCTTTCTGCTATAATTTCACAGTCTGTTTGATGCTTTATGATTTTTGTCCTCCTGAGAATTATTAGTCTACTCCCTTTCTGTGCTCCTGATTCTATTATATTCACCAGTTTATTCTGTTGATCAGATTTTTAATTCACTTAATTTTTAGATTCACTTGTTGATAGATGTGTATTTGTTGTTCATAATTTTTTGTCTTTTACCTTTTTCTTCTTCCTCTTCTAAAAGAGTACCTTTCAGCATTTCATATAATACTGGTTTGGAGTTGATGAACTCCTTTAGCTTTTTCTTCTCTGTGAAGGTCTCTATCTGCCCTTCAATTCTGAATGATAGCTTTGCTGGATACATTATTCTTGGTTGTAGGTTCTTGTTGTTCATCACGTTGAATATTTCTTGCCACTCCCGTCTGGCCTGCATCGTTTCTGTTGAGAAATCAGCTGATAGTCGTATGGGTGCTCCCTTGTAGGTAATAAACTGTTTTTCTCTTGCTGCTTTTAATATTCTCTCTTTCTCTTTTGCTCTTGGCATTTTAATTATGATGTGTCTTGGTGTGGTCCTCTTTGGATTCCTTTTCTTTGGGGTTCTGTGTGCTTCCTGGACTTGTAAGTCTATTTCTTTTACCAGATGTGGGAAGTTTTCAGTCATTATTTCTTTAAACAGGTTTTCAGTATCTTGCTCTCTCTCTTCTTCTGGCACCCCCACAATTCTGATGTTGGTACACTTGAAGCTGTCCCAGAGGCTCCTTACATTATCTTCACATTTTTGGATTCTTTTCTCTTCTTGCTTTTCCAGTTGAATGTTTTCTGCTTCTTTATATTTCAAATTTTTGACTTGATCCTTGCCTTTCTCTAGTCTGCTGTTAGTACTCTGTATAATAGTTTTTATTTCAGTCAGTGTATTTATCATCTCCTCTTGGGTCTCACTAAATTTATCCATCTTTTCTAGCATATTCTTGAAAAACTTTATAAGCGTGGTTTTGAACTCTATATCCAGTCGTTTTTTTTTCCTCCATTTCTTTTGCTTGTAATCCCTTCCCTTGTCTCGGCATTTTCACTGTGCCGGGGAAACTTCTGTGCTGGATTCAGCCGAAGAAGCCTCTGTTGAGCTTGGGAGGGGTGGAGTTTCAGGGCTTAAGGGACCGCCTTGCCTTCCAGTCGGCCCCGCCCTCCACGGCCCCTGAGTCTCACGTGACTGGGTAATGGCTGGAGTGGTCCTTGTGCGCGCGTGCACCCGCAGTGCCTCTAACTGCTGCCTTTCCGGCTCCCTTGCGAACCAGGACCACACGAGTCTAGGTCTCCAGGGTTTCGCCCAAAACAGGGGCTTAGTGGAGTCAGAAGTGGCACAGTTCGGAGGGTCTGTCTCCCGCCCACTCGCGAAAGCCAGCGGCACAATCAGCAATCTGTCCTCCGCGTGGTGCCGTGCGCGACCAGACCTCCGATCCTTTGCAACTCCCCTAAATTTCCGTGCACTTCTCCCTTTTCACAGTCCAAACTCCCCCCGTATGAGTTTCGGCTGGATCTGGGGTTTAGTGTCGCAGGACAAGGGGTTCAATGCCTTTGAGAGTCTCCGTCTCCCTCCCGCCAGAGAAAACCAGCTAGGTACTCCGGCACCCGCTCTCTCCTCGCGCGCGTCTCTGTACCTCAGCTTTTTGCAGCTCCTCTGGGTTTCTGTGAGCCCCTCTCTTTCCCTCTAGTTGTAGAACTTCCACTCAGCCAGCTTTCCTGTGGTTCTGGATGATGTCCGTTCTGTCTTTTAATTGTAGTTTTGAAATTGTTGTGCGAGGCAGCAGTATAGGTGTTTACCTATGCCACCATCTTGGATTTCTCCAGGCCCCGTATTTCTTATGAAGGGATGTGACCTAACATGGCAGTCATGTCAGGATTAATGACATACCACTTAAATTGATACCATATAGTTAAAAAACAGGATTTTGTCTAAGTCAACAGTTCAATTCCTATTTAAAATTTCCTATATGAAAATAAAACAGAGCAACTGTTGCCTTTCTGGAAAGATGTACATATCCTTTGGAAAATGAATTAAGAAATAGCTTTGATTTAATTGTAATAATTCTCTTTTGACAATTTTCTGACTTTTCTGGGAGAGGTCTAGAATTATAATTTTGGTCACATTTTTAGATCAATGTGATTCTCTCCCCATCCCCACAGCCAAATATTTCTGTTGCAATTATAAGATTGATCTAATTTTGCATTCTTATTTATGCTAATATTTATTTACAGGTGACTTGGGGGGCCACAAACCTCTTATTTGAAGAGCTTTGTACAGTTACTGGTCAGAAGCAGTGTTGATTGATCTCTTTAGTTTGACTTTGAACTCTCAGAAAAACTATCAGACATTACTGAAAACATTGAATACTGTTAGGTACTGCCAAGCTGCCAAGGTTAAGTTCCTTTGCATAATGTGTTGAACTGGCAGTCAGACATCCCCGAGAGGTCCCAGATTGGAGAGAGTACAGGCTGGGCTGAGGGATGCCCCCCCCCCATCGTGCATTAATTTCATGCACCAGGCCTCTATAAGAATAAAAGTGTAATGTGCTAATTAGACCAGATGCCTGAATGACCTTCCAGATGACCTTCTGGACAAAGCTGGGGCTGTGAGGGCTGATTCTCTTGTATGAATTTTGTGCTTTGGGCTTCTAGTAGTTTATAAAGTAGATGGCATCAAACTGCTAGCAAAATCAAATATGCATTTATTCATATTTATTGATTATCATAATAACATATCAGGCACTAGTGATGGGTTTTAGGTCACAGTGATAAATAAAAATGACAGATTCTATCTACCTTTATGGAACTTAGATTGATATAAGAAGTCTATACTATTTCCAGTGGAACTTAGTAAAACCCCCAAGGTTCGAATAAATTATAATGGGTTCTGGTATAGTTGATATAGTAAACAGTTGAAAGATATCAAGAAATGGGCCAATTGCAGAGCAGATACAGCTTTTAAATTTTAGGCTACAATTGGCAAGAAACACCTTTGCAATATGGGTGTGTGTGTGTGTGTGTGTGTGTGTGTGTGTATTGAGAAGAGTTTGTCTCTGAAGACTCCTGGTTTGAACTCTTGTCAGAGAGAAACAAAACAGTAGTACTCCAGATTACTTTTGGACTTGAATATACACTAAAGGCATGCTGCTTATTTACCGTAAGTCTACATTTATAGTCTAAATACAGTCACCTACCAACTTGGTAGGTTTGAAGAAACCTATCAATGAATTAGTAAGACTCTCCACATATTTGAGGAAAGCTTGCAGCATGAAAGAGAGGTACGAAGTTGAGTAGTAATCCTCTAAAGACCAATAATTCTCTGAAGAAATTGTTAATGCAGAAGACAGAAATATACTTAAGAATGATATATTTTTAAATATTCATGGAGACCAAAACTGACCATGTATTAGGGTATGAAGTATATCTTCATTTTCAAAATATTTATAACACAGAGGTCAGGGTCTCTGATCATACAATAAAACAAATCAAATAACAGAAAGGATAATTAAAAAGTAACCTAAATATGTGGAAATGTAAAAATACTTTTCTGAGTGTCTTGTGACTGAAGGGATATATCAAAACTGAAATGACAAACAATAATGAACACAATGAAAATCTGCATATCAAAATGTTTGGGTTGGTGATGTAGAGAGCATTGTATAATTTATTAGGAAATGAGGATGGGAAATGAATTGATTAACAGTCATTTTGAGAATTTTTTAAATGTGAGAAATTAATATGGATAAAACAGACATTAAATTAAGTGAGTATAATTGCAAGAACATTTTACTTAATTAAGAACAGGCCTAGCTTGTTTTACTCAGTGGTTAGAGTGTTGGCCCACCTGTGGACTGAAGGGTTCCAAGTTTGATTCTTGGCCCTGGTCAGGACGTGTTAGAGTGGCAACCAATCAATGTGTCTCTCTCCCATCAATGTGTCTCTCTTTTTCTCTTTCCTCCTCCCTTCCATTCTCTCTAAAAATAAATGGAAAATATCTTCCTTGAATAAAGATTAATAATGAATGAATGAATGAATGACCTACCGAAGAAACCAAGAACAAATTTACTTTGAAAGAAATTAAAAAATATAGAACAGACAGTATGATTAAGGAAATACAAACAGTATTAGAACTAAAAAGTGGGACCTGCCACAGATAATCCTATATAATAAAAGGCTAATATGCAAATCAGCCAGATGGCAGACAGCCAGTTGCTGTGACATGCACTGACCACCAGGGGTCAGACGTTTAACACAGGAGCTGCCCCTTGGTGGTCAGTGTGCTCCCACAGGGGCTGTGCTGCTCATCCTGAAGCCTGCCTCCATGTCAATCGAACATCCCCGAGGGTTCCTGGACTGTGAGAGGGCACAGGCTGGGCTGAGAGGATCCTGCTGCCCCCTCAGTCTCCCTTGCATGCATTTAGTGCACTGGCCTCTAGTAAAGATTATAAAATTATCAGAAGCCTGATGCATGAAGATTCATACTAGAATGGTCTTTTCCTGGTTGCCAGCACCACCTCTCCACTCCGGCCCATCCCTTTTCCACCCAGGCCCCAGAACTGCCTCTTTCTGCTCCAGCCCCACCTTCCCATTCTGCTCAGAGGCCTTGAGAGACCAGGGGTGGGGCAGAACGTCTACATCCCACCAACCCCCCCTCATCACACCGTGCCTGTGTATGCAAATTAATAGCCATCTTTGTTAGGTTAATTTGCATATCACTCCTGATTGGCTGGTGGTATAGCAGAGGTATGGTCAGTTTACATGTTTGTCTATTATTAGGTAAGATAAGAATGTTCAGAAAGAGAAAGACAAATACCTTACGATTTCACTCATGTGGAATCTTGAAAAAGAAACAATGCAAAAACTCATAGATACAGAGAGCAGATCAGTGGTTACCATAGAGGAAGGAGGTTGGGAAGAAGGCAAAAAATGGTGAAGGGGGTCAATTGCATGGTCATGGATAGTAACTAGGTTTTTGGGGCTGATAATTTTATAGCATGTACAGAAGTCAAATTATAATGTGCACCTGAAATTTATATCATAAAAAATAAAAAAGTTACAAGATGCTGTGTATAACTTTATATTGTAAATAAAAATGTGTTTGAACATAATTATTTGAACTATAAATTAGCGAACTCAACACAATAAGAGATAAGACAATACTGTAAAAATGGAAAGGTATAGTTTTCAAATATAATTCCTTTGCTCCAAAGCACTAGGCTCAGATGGCTTTTGTTATATTCTGTTTCCCAGGATTAGCAGTCTCCTATTATTTAAAACTTTTATTAATAAGGGAAAGATAAAATAGGCTTCCCTGTTTATTTCATGAAATGACTGACACTAAAATACTAGCAACAAAAAAAAAAGCAAAGGATCAATTTAGCTTAATAATATAACCCTAAAATCTGAAAAAGCAAGTTTACAGTGTGCTAAAAATTATGATTAAGGAGTAAAAGAGAGAAGAAAAGCAATGTTATTTCAGTGTATAATAAAAAAAAAAAGCTGTGTGGTATATTTTAATTGTGCTTTCTAAATATTCTTAGAAAGTTAGAAAAAAATTTTAGTTTCTTAAGGATAGTTATTGGATCTCATTGATATTAGAAACAAGTTGTTTGTGCAGCATAATTTGGAGGTTCTGAGCAATGTGATTAAAAAGAAAAAGAAGGGAATTATATATAAGCTAAAAAAGGGGGCCTAGCCACTTTGGCTCAGTGGATAAACTGCCTGCCAGCAGAGCAAAGGGTTCTGGATTTGATTCTGCTCAAGGGCATGTACCTCGGTTACAGGCTGCTCTGTGGATCGGTTACAGGCTGCTCTGTGGATCGGGGCTCGTGCAGGAGGCAACCGATTGATGTGTTTCTCTCACATCAATATTTCTCTCTGTCTTTCCCTCTCTCTAAAAATCAATGGAAAACTATCTTTGGGTGAGGATTAAAATAAAAGGGGGCAGAATTACAATTTTAGATGAGGTGCTTGTTTTTCAGGATATTCAAGAAAATCAACTGAAAGGCTGCTCAAGTAGTAAGAGTTCATTACATAGGTACCATGTAAGATAAATGCATAAAAATCAAAAGTTATTTTAGCAGTAGGATTTATTTACAGTTTTTTTAAAACCCATTAAGTTATTTATCCTGACACAAACCATGCAACATAATGTATACACACACA